>QGMF01000134.1:0-60207 GCA_007821475.1 Lachnellula arida
GTGTAGCTCGATTGTGGTCTTCTGAAAAGGATGAGCTGTGTTCTTTTCGATCGCTCAGAGACTGGTGAGTTGCAGTTTGAGGGGGTTCCGAGGGGATGTTCGATGGGTCTGTTGGAAGATTTTGGCGATTACCAGGTCATGCACTGTTTGCAAGTTGAGTGAGATCCTGGGTTAACTCGTGGCGAATGATGGCTCTTCAAGGTGTCAAAATGCAGGCTTTGCATATATCTCAGACATCCGAAATTCCCGGACTCCTTTTTGTCGAAAATGTCCAACTTACCATGAAAGTTGCAATCTGAGTTTGTGCTGCAAGTAAGCAAGCAATCCAGGTGACCAGTTCCGATTCACAGCATAAAATGTTATTCACAGGGGTGTTCTTACCCGGGGATTGCTCCCATTCATTATGGCGGACAAATGGGTCCTGAAGTTGGGCTCTACGTGCTCTACTAGTCAGAAAGACGTGTTTGTTCTAGATATGGTCTGAGTCCACCAAGAGCAAACAAGTTGATCATTGTGACTTGGTGCTCTTGGAAGACAGCACACAACTACTTTCTGATTATCCCAATGACTAGTTGCAATTGTTCAGACAACTCCAATCTCAATTCGGGTGTACTTGGGTTCTTCATCGGGTTCTAGCTCCGGGGTTCACGGACGACATAATGTGATGTTTTCTTCAATCTGAAGCAGAAAAGAAGACTCGACAATTTCACAGAGCCCCCAACAATCTTGGCTGGTTAGGCATCTAAAGGTGTTCCTTACATTTCAGCTTTCTGTGCTGGGAGTAGGGTACGTTTTGATGGAGATTGTCTTGACTCTTTAGATGGGTGAGATACTATGAAGCAGAATTGCTAGTAACTAGAGACAAGGCCAATTTCAACTTGCAGGCTTGTGTTCATTCATAATCCAAGTGGAGCAAATTCTCGAGTGGTTATAACTTGTGCATGATGTGATTCTGCAAGTTCACTAACTCCAGCATTGAAAAGCAATCCGTATTTCAAGTACTCAAAGTTTCCATCTCCATCTTCGAAACAGAGACGTTACGGTGCGTTTGTTTCGCACATCAAACTCCTAGCTCCGTGCGCTATGCGAGTCGGAAGCTGGATACAAGCCCCAATATATCCCAGAAGTTGACCCATCAAAATATGTTGGAAACCTAGCACTTTTCTGTGGAAGCCAAGTATCATGTACCTGGCGAGCATTAAAGAAATCCGTCTCCAACCGACCGGCTGGGACCAGAAAGATGAAGGTCCCATCCATTACGCGGTGGAATCGAGCAACCTTTGCACACCCTGAGCAATTATGATCCGCACTTGAGCAGCTTCGAGAGTCGAGGGGGGATTTTAGCAATTACTGTGCTATGCCAGCTTTCGAGTGGTGGTGTTCCTTTCATACCCAATAATCACACTTTCGAAAGCTCACTAGATTTCCAGCAGACGTCCTTTCCCCCCAGTCTCAAGCACTCTTGGGTGTCCTGCGTACGCCATATAGCATCCTCACACGCCCAACTTCATTTCCCGTCGGTGCTATTGAACGGCCAGCGGAGTAGCTATTCTTGTAGCTCTATATATCATAGATTAGTTATCCGCCACTTAATGCACAATCTTTCTTTCCGAGATAAACTTACAGTCCGGGACACTCATGACTCCTGTCAAAGCTGTCGACCTGTTTTCCAGTCATCACCAAGCGGGGACATTCACGATGGCTGTGTGATTTCGAACTCCCTCCCTTGGCCAGGGAGTTGCAAATATTGATTATTGTGAATGTCATGTGGCAGTCTTTGCAGAAGATTTCCTGCTGTTTACACATTTTTTTCGTGTTGAGATGAGAGTTTCGTTTGAATGTGGATAAAGCAGAACTTTTTGTGGTCGCCAGCTGGGAAGGAGCGTTGATTTAAGTTTCTAGTTTAAATCCTAGGCTTTATGGAATTATGGCGGAAAGGATGGAACATTTTGGACTGACTCAATTCATAGCGCCTGCCTGCTTTGTCAATACGACCCGCAACTCATATCCGAAACAAGCCCCAAACAAGCCCATCAACGAAGGAGGCAAAAAGGTGAGTCAGCACCTTTGAATGTAAGTCTAGATTTCCACTATCATGAAAATACTGTTGTTCTGTGGGTGTTATGGTCCTTCTTTCAGGTGTTTCAATCAGGGGAATCTTGAACAAAGACTTCAGATACTTCCACGGATGCAATTAATAGGGCAACACCAATAGAAGCAAGTTCGGGTCCATTGTTCATTGAGATAGTTCTGGGCTTTTAAGATAATGTTAAAGTTTAAGGCAGGGGACTTTACACCTTGAAGCAACGAAATCTCACCATCAAATCAAATGTTCAGAGGAAATAGCAGTGGAATGTAGGGCCCTGTCTTCAACAAGGACGAGGCGAACATGACTTTCCCCGGTTCCGAAGGAAGATGCGGGAAAGTATTCTTCGATTAAAATGCTATCCGTTTCCAAGCATCGAGATCCGAGGAACTCGTCCACGGAAAACGCGTGAGCTTATTCCCATACAAAAAAGCAATTCTCCTCTATGGGAGCTGAGGAGCCCGGATCCGGAGCTGTTTTAGGAGCCTATGTATCCTACTATGTTTCACGCCTTATCAATTTTTAATGTTTCACGCCACCTGGGACATTATAAGCTGGTGCTGCTTTTCCTATTCACAAGCCGCATGTAGCCTCCTGCATTCGTTCCGCCCCTTTAATTAATTCCTGCTCTTATACAGATAAATGAAACTAGACTATAAAGAAATGCATTGAAATGTGGAAGACTATTGTAGTTATGTTTGTAAATTAGTATGGGGTCACTTCAAAAGTATTTAGGTATCTTGGTAGGTTTAATAGCTCAAATTCTGCGCAGGTTGCTGCATCTACTAAAAAGCCCGGCACTATGACCGAGACCCAACAGCGATGTAGCCTCTAAGGGAAGAGTATGACTGATGCTAGAGCAGCCCGAAACCCGCAGTTATGGTGGGAATTCAACCTGAGCAACTAGCACCAATTGCATCGTGCCTTAATTCTTCGCCTTAGCGCTTCCCTCCTGCCTTCTTCGCCTTGTCGGACCTTTCCTTTGCGAGTTTGTCGGCCGCGTCCTTATCCTTCTTCGCACGTTGTTCCTGAGCCTTACGTTGTTGCTCCAAGTCCTTGGCTGCCTTGCAACGGGGGCACACTTCATTTTTAAGGTGCTTGACATAGGAGCCATCCTTGGCAAGACACACCGTGCACCACTTTTGATGGACGTCGCAGTATGGCTTGCGGTTGGGCATCTTTGACTTGGTGTTGCAACCGCCGCCGTTCTTGCCGCCCGGGCAGTGGTGGGTAGTGACCATGGTGAAGGTGGATTTGTGTTGAGGGTATGAAGGAGGTTGCGGAGAGCTGGTTCGATGCTTGTATCTGGGAGTGGATGGCTACCAAGCGCTGGTATGATGAGTTGGTTGCTGTTGAAGATCGAAGGAAGAGGAAGTTGTGGTGTGTTGTGAAGAGGGGGAACGATGGATGGAGACGTCTTAAATAGTCACAAGAGGCTGTCTGAAGTATGTGAATAACTCGCCCCGACGACAGTCAATATAGATGACAGACCCCTCAAACAGGTTTGTGCAAGGCAGCAGCGTCTGGCGATTGATTGAATGACCATTGTCTTGGATATAACAACTGCCCAACAAAATGAATATTAAGAAGTCACCATTTCAGCTTCAAGCCCAGATCTGTTCAAGCCCCTAACTGATCTTGAACGCATAACAACCAATCGACTCGAAATATTCAAACACACCTATAACAGAACATAAAGTCATAACAGCTCCTGCAAGCTATAAGGTTGTAACAATTAGATGTTCAAGTGTTGTTTACAGAGTCTCCGCTTAAGCGAGAGAGAAAGGGGGAGCTAGTGTGGGGTGAGTAGTGTGCGACTTCAACATCAGGAATGAAAAGCAACTCACTTTTTAAATACTACCCAGCTCATAGCTTATACTACAATATGACAGTCATATCTATACAAATTTCATCCTGCGCACTAAACTATTGTCTAGTTTCATTTATCTTTATAAGAGCAGGAATTAATTAAGGGAGCGGAACGAATGCAGGAGGCCATATGCGGCTTGTTTATTACTAATATGCATATAGGAAGCTTTCTCCTATAATCTATTCCAAGGCATATATTCTAAGAATTATTTGGTTTACCTGCTTTCTATCACTTTACAAGTGCTACTAAATTAGAATAAGGTAGCTTAGTTTGACCAAGAAACTACTATATTTAATATGCTAATATCAAAACTCTACTCTACGTATAAGGAGCACTTGTGATAAAAAGTTATAAGTAATATTTAGGCATTTAATGATTGTTTAATTATTGTGCATATTAACTATATTTTCCGTGCACGCAGATCTATCTTTCATTCTGCGAGCTTCGCCAAATCATACATTAGTCTTAATCCCTTTTCCTAACCAGCTGCTGTACTCATACCACTCCTTCACGAAAATGTCATACCTCTTGTATGCCTCTCCATCCTCGAAACCCTCAAGTGCGAATCTAGCCAATCTTCTCAGCCAGATACCTCGATGGTAAGTATCTTCGAGGTAACCAGGGCTCGCCTTCTCCATGAGTTGATCAAAATGAGCTTTGATGAGTAGCTCATCTTGAGTAAGGTCTCTTAGTGGTGGCTCATCCCGATTCTGGCTCCAAACCCGGTCCTCTTCATCACACCAAAGCCATGACGGTGGCTTTCTGGCAAGAACCCGAGGGACAGACAAAACATCATCCCAGTCAAGAACACCGCCGAGAACCCATTGTCCTGAATTACTGTCGGGCAGGGGGCTTGAGACAGACTTGATAGTATGTGCGGAGCCACCAGAACGAGCTTCCTCGGAAATGTTGATTGTATGTCGGTACTTCTTGCCGGAAGAGTGCTCAACCGAAACCTCAATCTTGTGTTTGCAGCTTCTGCCTGAATTGTCCTCAACCTCGACTTGAATGGTATGTCGTGGACTTGAAGTATCCTCATTATCAACCTTGATTTCGACTTTGTGTTGACAGCCGTGGCTCGGAATGTGGTTCTCAACATCTACTAGTTTTGCAGTGTCTAGACGATGGAGCATGAAATTACTCGCGGAAAAGTCCCAATGCCAAAGAACATTGTCTGTGTCGGTTGTTCGCATGAAACCCACTGATTCCATCTCTTTCGCAATCTCCATCAGTCTATCAATTTTAGACGCCACAACCCAGTCCTTTTTCTTTTGGATCTCAAAGAGAGTTGCAAAATAATTAGGAAGAGGTTGCTGCTCGACCGCGGGAAAAGATGCAGTGGGGTTGTGACGATAAGGAGCAATGTCAATCTCCTTCACAGGGGCGCATAAGCCGTTCAACTTTCCGGGAAGTGGAAACTTTGCAGCTAGCCGTCCAGGCCTGTCGAACTTGATAGACTCCAGCTTGGTCAATGTCTCCGCGACAAGCGTGGTGATCTGGAGCTTCTCAGCCAGTGGAAGGGTGTAGAAGATGTCCGCTGCAGGCACTCCAGGAAGCCTTTCCTGGAGGACATACACATTCCCAAGAGCATTGTTTTCTGTAGAGTCGTATCCCATGATCCTAGGAACGTGTAGGAAATCGTACCGTGAAAGCCAAGAGGTAATGGCAATTTGGTCCAAGAACTCGGCAGAATCAGACTCATCCATGAATTGAGAAATCCGGAGGATGAGGTCGGGAGTTGGATTTCTCGGGGCGCCCCAAAGTGGAATTGTCAAACCCACAATGTCGTTGAAGCCGCCTGACTTCATTTCGTCGACTTTCAGCGGTTCTCCAAGTCCCAAATCTTGAGACAACTGAGCGACCTTGAGCTTGTAGGTTTCAAATGATCCCTCCTGTTCACCACTCTCATCCTCTTCGTCTCCACCAGCATCGCTTGTAGCATCACCTTCGCCATCCTCGGTCGCAACTATGCTTTCGTTATCTTCCTTGTCATCACTACTGTCGGCACTGCCCACATCACTACCCGCATCGCTAATCTTCTCGTCCTGAGTCGTAATCTCTTCAGGATCACGTGTGACGACATCCGGAATGCCCACCATCGTTGCATCAACCGGCTCGGTCATGACGGTGTCACTATGTAGATCTTGCTGGATCGTGGAGTTTGGCTCCAAAGTTGGGACCTCCGGGGTGGTCATGATGCGCGTTAAAAAAGGAAGTTGTTGCTGTCGTTGAGACGTCGAAATTCTTGGTGCGTTTTTGCTTGTCGATGAGTGGGGGAGTTTGAGGGGAAAGATGAGTGGCGGATCCTAAGAGCGCAGAGTGGTCGTTGCACTTAAGTCGTTTCCAATATTCTTGTTTGTGGAGAGGATGAGAGGAACAGGGCGCAAACAAGGAGCGGAAGTTGAACAAAGCTGTTGCGCTGTTGTGGTTTTGTTGCGGAGCTGTATGACGGTAGACCGGAACCTTTTGTCGATGTGGAAGAATCGAAGGCTCGCGGTGTGAGAGGTTTGCTTTATAGAAGTTGTGTTGACAGCGGCAGATTCACCTTTGCTGGGCACGTGGTGTGAATTGGATTGCCTCAATTTGATCTGGTCGTGCCTTCCAAATTCACACCCCCTGAGATAAGCGACTGATTACGTAATACTACCGATCAGGTCGGTGAATGTGAAGAGGTCAGTTATTCGCTCCTTCCGTCACCAAATTACTTCATCCGTCCTTCGTAAATCTGTCCTGTCACTTTTGGGATGAGTAGCGTAGATCAAGACTGGACCTTTAAGCCTCCAACGATGTCGACTTCCACTGGAATGAAGCCTATGACTCGAGAAGATGAATGTCTTAGGACCTACGCGCGGCATTTGCATTCCCTTTCTTTGACTATAAACCGTGTGGCTTTGTTCCTAAAAGAGGAGCTCTCTTTGATCGGTTTCTTTCACTCGACTCGAAATTTCAAATTCCCACTTCTTGATTTTGCCTTTGTAGACTTCGCTGCTTTGGGAGTTGCAGAAAAACCATTGCCACCAGAATAAGCAGAATTTCCGAATGAAGTTTCAACTTGAAATATTTCCTGACATTTTCCCAGCTGCTGCCGAGATTTCAATGGCGATGCAGTCGCATCAGTCCAGGCTCGTTCCGTTCAAAGTTTACAACAGCAACGACACTGACAACCGACGGCTTTCCATCTTACGTTAGCGCATGTTCCTTTGTATCTGAAATAATACCCGTCTGTTCATGCGCGTACACTGCCACACCCACTCATACACACCCCAACACAACGCCAACCCCGGGAGCTGCAACACCATGCAAAACCACAGGGAGCTGTTTCGCCAGCTTTTCAGGGAGTATTTTTAAGAGCGTGACTAGCAGTCTCTCTGCAAACATCTCCAGCGGGATATCATCCAGCATCTATTCGAGCTTGTCGTCGAGTATTTCGAACAGCTTATCCCGCCATTCGAATAGTCATTTGGCAAAGAGAGCGTCTTCTATATCGGCAAATGGAACACATGCATCTCCAACCCAGCCACCACGGTAAAACCACAATACAGCTCTGATTGTAAAGCGGACAACTGTCTCCGAGCCTTTGAAAGAGGAGGTAGCCAGAAATTCTGCTCCGCATTTACTAGTACTCTCCCACATGATCATGGCATTTCACCTCATCCTCCATGATATGTCACTTACTGTACCAACAAAAACGTCATATCTCAAGCCAGTTCGGCATGCACATGTCTGGACGGGCCTACAAACCCTTCTATAGCTGGGACCACATACTCCAGCGCTCTCAGTGAGCCCAAAATTACCAGGACATCAACGGCCACTACCGGTTACAGGGCATTACTTTCTCGTGCTTGTCTCACAACTTCGACATGTTTTACAGAATAGGACGGGAATAGAAATTTGTCTCAGCTTTCTAGAAGATATCCTGAGGTTCTACAAGATTTGACACATTGAGAATTCTACCCAGTACCTACTGCTCAATTGCCCGCTCCTAAGTACCCGTCAACACCAGCGTCACCCAAGACCTGACGTCCAAAGAAAACCCACCGAACTCTTCCATCCGCCAAATCACCCCACCAGTGCCACATCCACGCTCCCCACCTTCCCTTCCCTTCTCCAATCCACATATCCGCACCGAAGACGTCACGTCTTAGACGTGGCGTCTGGTCCAACTCCTTTACCAGCAGGCCGTCAGCAGAAACGAATGCCTGCGCGTCGTAAACGTCGTTCATGTTTGAACTACTATAGTCTGTACGCCACCAGGTTCAAATCACTCCCGAAGCGGCATTTGCAATGACCGCTTGTAAAAAGTTACTAGTGCAATACAATTTACCAATAACTTACGTTTTTTATATCTTGGCTGCATGGATGTCGAAGCCTAGCCATTTGGATTACTCGTTGAATTCCCATACTCGTTGAATTCCCATACTTGTGACTTTTCGAACTATCCAAGTTGAATTCTACAAGCACTCTTTACTTTTCAATCTCATTATAAGACAAGTCCTGGACCCTCGTATTCCTACCCTCCAACTCAGTCCAACTCAAAGCTTCGCATCACCTCTAATAACATCCCTCAACAAACCCAGCCCCTCAACCGCAAACTGTATCATGTTCGCCTCCCGATCACCCCCATGCCCCGTCGAAAGCTCCTTCGTATACGTCCCGCTCTCCGTGGCAACAGCCAAGGCGACATACCCCCTTATCAAGTTATCAGGCCAGGCTTCTACTTCTAGTGCTTTTGAGAAAAAAAAAAAGGTAAAAACTCACGGAGTTCTATTCGCAGTATCACCGCCCGTCGGCCCCGCAGTCCCAGACTCAGAAACACAGTACGTAGCGCCGAGCTTCGGACGGACGTTAGTCGCTAATCCGGCCACGACATCGGTCGTGGGGCCTCTGTAGCTCGTTATAGTTTCTTGGGTCCAGCCGGCTGCACAGAAAACGATTTTCAGAGCTGTGTTTCAACTTTCAAGGCATCATGCAAGCTTACCGAATGCAATGCGTGACTCAAGCGTGTAGAGCTACATATTTGCTTAGCTCCCAAATACGATGTCGAGAATCGAGAAGAGGTAATGACAAGCGAGAAAGAAAAGAAAGAAAGGGGACATACGGTCAAACCACCCTTGTATATACCGCTTGCACCGGGCGTACTGAGAAGAGACGCAGATATCAAGCCCCCGGCTGCCTACCGTCCGCCAAACCAAGTGTCAGCAAATCCATTGAGGCTTTTTCAGCTTTCGGGTAGAGCGTGTGTAGAAGGGGCTGGAAACATAACATACAGTCTCGGCCACACAAACGCTCTCTTTCCTCTCCTTCAACAAACTCGCTACCTCAGCTGCGATACTCCTTATTTTCTCTGGCGGGAACTCCTTTGCTGCCGACATGGCGAATCGTCTTTTTGCTCCGGATGAGAAAGTCTTTTGTGATTGTGAGAATAGGGTGCTTGTCTTTGCGAAGAGAACACGCATTGGAAGTCAAACGGAGATGGATAGGGGGGCCTATAGTGAGTGGGAATTAGGAGGTCGGTTTGTAATACATGACGTGACGTTTGTGAAGGGAAGTACGGAAGCGGGGAAGGTGGGGTCTTTTTAGCGGCGGGAGGCTGCGTTGGGTTGGGAGGAGGGGCAGTGTGGCTTTATGGAATTGCTTCAAAAGCTCACCAGACTCTCCAGCTTTTTCAAAGGTAAAGTGCTAGAAAAAGCAAATCACAACTCATTTTGTTGTTTGGCAAGATGGAAGTACACGGGCAAACCCAGATCACTGGACGAGCAAGTGATTGAAGTGATTGATTGAATGTTTGTCTATGGCTAATCAAGCAGCAAGATTAGAATGAACGATTATTAAGTCCTTCAAGATGTTAACATAGCGGCATTTGCTTCTACACCACAGCCCTTTTCGATAGATATGCGAAGGCCCGCCTCCTTCCAAGACCAGATGCATGATATGGGGTCAAAATCCCACATATATTCAGCTTTTGGAAGAGGTTATCGGTTTCCAAAGCACTCCATGGGCCCGCAGGCTTTGCAACTGATCTCGAACCCTATCCCGCCAGCCAAGCCACATCGAAGCCTCGACACGTTGGGTATCATTTGCAGCATGAATCGCTTCGGCAATTCTCGACGGCGACAGACATTCAATTCATATCCCCGCGACTACCGCTACGACGATTACCTCTTCGATACCGACAACGACAACCCCGATCTGCCTCGTTCTGAGTTCTACCCGCGACGACGATACAACGGCGGCCGAAGGCTCACCAACGATATGAATGCAGACCGTGATATGCCACGACCAAGAGGCATGGATGAAATTCGAGGATCGAGAAGTGCGAGACAGGGAGCCCGATTCGTAAACTCGGGAAGAGGTGGACCTTCTTTCGTACCGGCCATGAGGAAGTTGCATCAAAGACTTGTGATTGCGCACACTTTGTACTACGATTTCTTGACAGGGTACAACGAAGATGTCAGAGCCATACGTGGGTACATGAAGGAAGAAGCTTTGGCTCGCATGTGGTAGGTGGTTCCCACTTGAAGAGTTCTTTTATTGCAAAGAATCTGGGTCTGAGACATGTCTGGCCCCCAAGTATTGCTCATGATTCGTTCCCAGGAAAGTGATGCTAACTCAGAATTTGTTGCGAACAGGACTGCGAAGGTGGCAGGAAAGAAAAATGAAATGGCAGCACGTGAAGACCAGGACAGCGGTAACGAAGAGCCTCGACAGTATGGCCATGAATTTGCGGAAGAGAACAGGAAAGTGGCTCACGATCTGGACAGGGCTTTGAGGTCTACTATGAGAGAAGATACCCAGTCTCGTAGAAGCGCCATTCGTCTTGAGTTTGCCAAGCGCTTGCAGCAGAAGATCGAAACATCAAGCGGTCAAATTTTGGAACTTTTGGATCCAGCCGCGGAGGGGCGTGAATATTGTGAGGCACTTTTGAACGAGCTGGAGTATTTGAAAGACCTCATTGACCCAGAAAACGAGAGGAACAGGGAGTTGTACAAGGCTGGCATGGACGAGGATGAGGATGCAGGCAGCGAAGAGGATGAGTAAGGAGAGCTGGGGAGTCGGGGTGTAGGTGTTGTACTTGGTCGGAGATATCGCTTCGAGGTTCCTAGATCGAGTTCTGAGATCCCTTGAAGGAATGTGAGTCATAGGCACAATTAGTAGTATCCTTTCTCGAAAAGATGGCAGAAACAGCTTACCTGAAGAAAAAATGGGTGAAGCGTCGTCCTCGACAGAGTAATCGGAATCGAATTGTACCAATCCCTCGGCCACAAGTGACCAAGAGACCAGCACGCTGCGTATTGCACTTAAGTGTCATGCCGTAGCACACACAATCTTCGCAACGGCTCTCCCATAGGAACAAGCACACCAACTCTTCTCTGCAAGCAGATATACAGAACGTGACTTGCCCTGCTTTTCTGATGCCAATTGCAGACGTGAGATCACGCCGAACCCTCGCGGGCAGACCAGTCACTTTCCCCGGAGGAAGAGGACGAGGTGGATTTGAAGAGTACTCCGAATTTCTCATATGCATAGAGGCGATCTAATGAAAGATCTGATAGTTGCAATCCGAAGGATCGCAACGTATCTGTTTGTGGCATAGAAACGCAGCGTTGAAGAGGACGACGCTTGGAGGGGAAGGAAAAGAGTTTAGGAAATAAAATATTAACTTTTGAGTGTGTAAAATGCGCTTGAAGCTTTTATTCGCTAGCCGTAGCTCACGTGCCGCAGTGCTAAGCATTACGGTGGCCGAAGCAGATGGAGTGAGTGCAGCAGAGTGGAATGGAATGGGAATGCCGGAACTGGCGACAAAGAAAGGCATACAGCTGGACTCAAAAGCAGCATCCACTATCGCCGCTTTCAATAATGTCCTACCCCGCTTGAAGTTTATAAAATCAGTGCCGCTTTTGCTTCTGGCATAGCCACGCTTGGCTCACAGCTGATGGCAATACTCTACCACAACACCATGACGCGCAATCGAACTCTTCCATTTCCACAAACAACTTCGAACATAACAACACGTCATAAAAGAAGAAGAGCAAGAAGAGAAAACCATGTGTTTCATATTCACATGCGGGGAGCATGGTATTTTTTCAAATATTATCTTCAAGGAAATTCAATTAACAGATCATAGAATTCAAGAAGCAACTGGCCGGCTATGAGGGGGTATTATGCCAATGCCATAACTGTGTAAGTCCTCTTGCCTCTTCATTTTGGCAATCCAGGTGGGCCGGATGGGAGAAAACATTGTATCTAATATTCTTCAACAGGGCAACTACGCAGCGCGGGTCATAAAACGAAATCCATGGTTTACATTCTGCTTCGTACCAGTCGTTCCACTTTCCATACACGGCTACGAAGATATCGTCTGCTCCATCTGCAATTTTGCTGAGCCGTTACAAAACCGCCAGGACGTCGTTGCGCAAATGAATGGAGGTGGGGGAGGAGTGCCTTTACAACACCAGCCGCCACCTGGCGGAGGACCCCCGCCGGGTTGGGGAGGAGGGGCCCCTAAACCACAGCAGAATATGCAGTATGGATGATATGTGCTCTTGTGGCAGGGGTAGGGTGTACCGTGAGGCTGGTACGTGGGATACCTGGGGATGTACAAAATAATTGGATGATGACGGCGCTCACTGCGATTTGGGATGCGATTTGATGATTGGGGCATGGGTGCATACAAGGCTCTTGGACGGGGTCTAGTGTATGTAAGGGGAATTGCTGCAGCCTGCAGCGAGGTTACTTTCAGGAGTCTGGATTATTATGGACTCTGTTTCTGTCACATGCCGAAGATGCCGTTACCTATCTCTTTCCTTCGGTTGTTTGATATCTTTTCTTAATCTTTTCTTAAAGCCAATTTCTCAATGAGCATGTTCCAGGCCGAATCGATGCATGGTGTTCAGTGTCGAGCTGTGTACGAGGCTTCGACTAGCCGAAGAAGTTTTGTAAGGAGAAGAAGAAAAGGGGGGCGTCATCTTGAGGAGATAGTGGCTGGATGTGCTGCGAACTCAGGAGTACTGGGATCCAATGAAGGATTTTGACGGAAGACTTTTTCCTTTCGTCCACCCGCAAACCTTTCACCTCATGGGACGAACGAAAGGCCTTTCACGCTTATCATGCACTTGTAAGATGCGGCTGGACCCGACAG
Source organism: Lachnellula arida (assembly GCA_007821475.1). NCBI lineage: Eukaryota > Fungi > Ascomycota > Leotiomycetes > Helotiales > Lachnaceae > Lachnellula > Lachnellula arida. The sequence goes on from QGMF01000134.1 coordinate 13,096, forward strand.
GGTCTGATATTCTGTTTCATTTGCCCACCAGGCCAGTATGCTGGAAAAGGCGATCCTGCACGTATGCTGCAACTAAGTATGATTCTGTTTATGTTTACCCTTCTCTTATCTCCTAAATTCCGTTTCTACATGATAATTCCCAATGACGTTGAGAAATGGATGTAATGCGAATCATGGCAATGCATCCTGAGGGGAGGAAGAATGACAAGGCAAGAAGAGGCCATCTGATATCCCATACCGGTATCATTGATCTCACTGTACCAATCCTTTGAATGCCTTGCGGGGCCTTGGTTGCGGCAGCCGCATGCCTTTGCGATGTCGGGCTGGTTGAATGTTTGGTCAGTTGTCTTGAAATTTGATGCAGCAAATAATCACCGCAATACGGAGCAAAACTCCTGGGGCTCATATAAACTTTCTTAGTGCTCCCCCTCTCCCCCAACCCCAGCCTCTGCAGTAGTTCTTCTTTTCCCCCATGCCCACCCAGTAATGCCCTTATCGCAGCTTTCAAACATGGTACAAGTAGTATGGTACAGTACGGTACGGTAGTTGTGAGTAGTCGGGCTTCTCCTTATCAAACAGCTTCCCCACCAATTAAAGATTCAACTGATGGTCCAGTGGTGGACGCCTTGCAGATCCATCTCTACGGAATAGGTATCGCGCTCTCTGGCTAGATCCGGTGGGGCCCGCATACCCCCCGCTAGAGCTATGACCGACCGATAGCAGGGGTGAGAGCTTCGATATCCATTACGAGAAATCACCCCTCCGACCTTATCTTGAATTATCTCTGAAAATTATCAATCAACCCTTCAACCAGAATGCCCTTTTCTCTCTTTTTACTCGCTCCCCCATATGCTGCCCGACATATGACGCATTGCGTCCGATTCCGCATCTATCATAGCCTTTGATCTACTTGCATATGTTGACGTGCGTTTCCAGCTAAGGTAGTATGAAGCTTTCTTTTTCTCATTTTCTCTTCTCACCTTTTCCCCTGCTCTAAGCGGACTTCTAGATTTCTATTAAAGCTTTGACCACCCGAGGCTGGAGGTATATCAGCCTCCTGTGCTCCCCACATTGTGTCACTCAGTTCGATAGATTACAATTCGCAGCCTCCAGAAGCTTCACATTTCCTCTCGTTGCTTAATCTAAATATACGAATCCAAGATGCCGATCTCTCCACCGCTCAGCGTTGGTTGGGGATATGGCATTGTTCTTGGCCTGGGTACTGTTTTTGCCTTTGGCATGGTAAGCTTCGCTGCCCGTTATTCAAAAGCTTCAAATGACTGATTGAGAAACAGATCCTCGTCACCTGGATCCTCAAAAGATATAATAATGAACTCCAAACTTCCGAGATGTTTAGTACAGCTGGAAGAACAGTAAAGTCTGGGCTGGTGGCATCTGCAGTCGTCTCCTCGTGGACTTGGGCAGCTACTCTTCTGCAAAGCTCTGGGATCGCATATCGATATGGAGTGTCTGGGCCTTTCTGGTATGCCAGTGGAGCTACCGTACAAATTCTGCTTTTCGCAACCATTGCCATTGAGTTGAAGAGAAGAGCTCCAAATGCTCATGTAAGTTCTGCACAGCTCTATAGAGACAAAAGACTGACCACTTTAGACATTCCTCGAGGTCATCAGAGCTAGATACGGCACATACGCACATATTACCTTTACCGTGTTTGGCTTAATGACCAACATTCTCGTCACAGCCATGTTGTTGACAGGAGGCTCTGCAGTCGTGTCATCCTTGACTGGAATGCCAACACCAGCAGCTTGTTTCCTGCTTCCATTAGGTGTTGTCATGTATACCATGTTTGGAGGTATCAAAGCCACATTCTTGACTGACTGGGTTCACACATTTATCCTCCTGATCATCATCATAATTTTCTCCTTTACTGCCTACGCTACTAGCCCCCTGCTCGGCTCACCTGGCAAGGTTTTCGATCTCTTGGTCCAGGCCGCAGCTGACCACCCTGTTGATGGCAATGCGGGAGGAAGCTATCTGACCATGAAATCCACTCAAGGTGCTATCTTCTTTGTCATCAACATCGTTGGTAATTTTGGAACGTAAGTGACATGGCAATTACAATCCCTATTCTTTGCTGACGGCTGAAGCGTGTTTCTGGACAATGGTTACTACAACAAAGCTATTGCTGCTTCCCCAGTTCATGCCCTTCCGGGTTACATCATGGGGGGAATCTCCTGGTTCGCCATCCCCTGGCTCATGGCTACAACCTGCGGTCTGGCTGCTTTGGCTCTTGAAGGAAACCCGGCTTTTCCTACCTATCCCAACCGAATGTTAGAGGCGGACGTCTCAGCTGGTCTTGTTGTTCCTTATGCAGCCGTGGCACTTCTTGGAGGTGGCGGTGCGGTTGCTGTGCTTCTGATCGTATTCATGGCTGTCACATCTGCTAGTTCTGCTGAGCTGATCGCTGTCTCATCCATCTTCACTTATGATATCTACCAGACCTATTTCAACCCAGGCGCTAGCGGCAAAAGGTTGATTTATATGTCACATGCAATGGTTATCAGTTTCGGATTATTCATGGCAGCTTTCTCGACAGGCCGTAAGTGCCCTCACTTGTCCTAAACTACCTCCGCTGACCCCAAATAGTCTACTACGCTGGTATATCCATGGGATATCTCTACGTAATGATGGGTGTTATAATCTCATCCGCCGTCATTCCCGCCACCTTGACAATTATGGTAAGCAAAACTGGCTCTTTGATTTTACCCTGCCCCCTTCTATTAAGTTTCGTCTCGTGTACTCCTACTCCTGTAAATTTCCTAGACTAGGAATATAAACTCTATCCACTCCCGAAACCGTCTTGAATAGGAAATAACTAACTCCCCGGTGTTCCAGTGGGCTGGTCACAACGCCTGGGCCGCAACACTCACTCCTCCCCTCGGTCTCTGCTGCGCCCTAATCGCATGGCTCGTTACGGCCAAGAAGACCTGCGGCTCCCTGACCGTCGATTGTACAGGTAGCAACAACCCCATGCTGGCAGGCAATGTCACGGCTCTTCTGTCTCCTCTGATCTTCACGCCGCTCTTCACGCTGATCTTCGGCGTCGCGCACTACGACTGGGCATCCATGATGGCTATCCGCAAAGGCGACGACCACGATATGGCTGCAGCAGCCCACATTGACCTAGAACTTATACCAGGAGAGACAAGCAACAGCGCGAACGAAGAAGCAGTTGAACAAAGCAAACTCTTGCGCGCATCCAACATTGCGAAAATCACAACCGTCGTGCTTACTCTAGCTCTTCTCATCCTGTGGCCCATGCCCATGTACGGCAGCGGCTACATTTTCTCCAAGGACTTCTTCACGGGCTGGGTCGTCGTCGGAATAATCTGGATCTTCGGAAGTCTTCTGTGCGTGGGCGTTTACCCTGTGTTTGAGGGCCGCAAGGATCTGTGGTTCACGATGAAGGCTATCTATCTCGATGTCACGGGCAAGAAGCATCCGAGTGCGTACCATACTTCTGAGGCTACGTATGTGGAGGGAGAGGATACGAAGGGGGGTGGCGGCGTTGATACGCCGCCTGGCAAGGAGGCTAGTATTGGTGAGGAGAAAATGGCTTCGCAGTAATAGTTACTCGTGGGAGCTGGTTGAGAAGCGTGCTTGCTGTATGGATTTGGTTACGGAAGATACCTTGGGTTTGATTTGATTGTTTTTATAATCCATAAATGATCAAGTCTCTGCTCGTTTCTATTTCATCCATTCGACACCACAGACATACCCGAGAACCCGAAGCCTGGCATACCATATTGTACGGCTAGTTTTTCTCACCCCAGGGGTCAAATCATCATTCAGCGGTCTCCTTTCTTCACCATCGTCCATCATTCGTAATTGCGCGTTTTAACCCTAACTAACGACCACACTTTCTACTTCTTCCCTTCCCTTCCCTTCCCAACCAAAATAACAGTAACGCCCTATGTCACATAACCGGAAAAAGAGCATTGTGCTTATTACTAAATCACAAAATGATACTGCTTCCTTCTCCCACACTTAATTTGGGTTTCGGCTAGAAGAACAAGCTGGAAGTGTACAGTATTCAAAGCGAAATTCTCTTGGTGTCTGGACTTGGGGCTTTGCTTTGCTTAGAGTGCATAGCTGCTCACTTGTTGTGTATTTGGCACGAACAGAGTGAGGTCTTTTGAGTGGGGTTTGATGGAGTTGCAGTGCGGATGCTGATTGAGAAGATTAGAGCCGAGAAGGTATCGGGAGATGTTGGCAAAGCGATATAACGAGCTTTTCTGTGTGCTGCCTTTGCAATTGAGGGGCCTGGAAGTCGGGAAGAGAGGACTGACTGCTGGTTATTTCGAGTTTAGAATGAAGAAGCATGAACTGTCTGTCTAGAGGACCGAGGAGACGTCGATATATGCTTTGTTGGCTCAGGGGTAGCGAGAGCATAACTAACTTCATTAGGCAGGTGGGGGTATGCTGGACGACATAAGAGGAATCAGCACCAGCACTTTCAATGGAAATGGACGAGACATCATATGTAAGTTTCTTCAATGAAATCCTAGACGGCCTCAAGGGGCATTTTTCAGTGGCGAAGTGGGTGACATCAACCCTTCGCTCTAATCCTCCGTAACTTCGTAATTTGTTGTAAAGAGGGCCACCAAAACTCCTTCGCTCAATGGAAAACATTATCTCATATACTCAAACAAGAAATAAGCACCATCCAATCAAAAACCACACGTCCATCATTTTCCAAGTCCCTCACTAGTTGCCTGTTGTTGTATCCTGCGTCGCAGGGCCCGAAAGATTATGTGCACGAGCTGGAGTGGTAGTTCTCCGGAGTAACCACAGACGCCCATCGAATCTACCAACGCGCATCAGTCTTCTGGCGCTTAGCTGGACGTGAATCCGACTCGTATTCCTCCCGCTGAAGCATGCCGAGTTCTTCATTCTCGATACTCGCAGCAGCTGAGTCCAAGATGTTAGAGTTATAGTGATGGTCGTAATCGTTCGAGTACGGTGTATGGTATGGAGCGATGCGAGTAGGAACGTATGGAGCATAGACTGGCGTCGGATATTCTCTGTACTGGTTGAACAAAGCCCTATCGTTGTATCGGGGCCCTCCACCGGTTGCGCTCAAATACTCAGGGGTATTAACAACCGAGTCCGGCGTCCACGGAGGGGTAGGTTGTGGTTCGGGATACGAATTCATCCGACCGCTATGTTCGTAAGGCGTGTAACGAGATTGCTCTCGCGACGCTTCCTGATCTTGTCGCAGCTTTTCGAGCTTTTCAGACGTAAGGCGTTTCATCTCAGACTCAACCGAGTTGAAATTTAAAAAGAGTTCTTGGCAAAGGTCTCTGCGTTCCTGAATGGTGATGTTGCGCATTTCAGAAAAATCTAGACCCATTCCAACATCCCGACCAAGATCGAGTTCCTGGCTCATATCATGATTATCCCAGTATCTTTCAATCATGCGTGCTATAAGTTGCCACGGACCGAGATGACCTTCAGGTCCCAATTCTTCCTGGCTGCTGTTGTCCGAGAATAGCCCCAAATATCCATGGCACATCTCGTGGAGTACTGTGCCCGTATAATGAGAGAATTGCTCTTCAGACGACCTGCCGGAGACCTGCTCATATATTCTAATATCGCAGTAGAGCTCCCACTCACCATTAACCCATCTGTGAGATATAGTCATCTTCCCAAGATTGTCTTTTTCCCAGCTTCCATCATCATCTTTTCGTATGAAGGTGATCTCGCAATTCTTTAAGGAGAGGCTCCAACCAAAAAATTTGCCGCCCAGCCACTCAAGCAGGTGCTTGTATAAGATTTCGAGCTCATCTTCGCGATGCGATGTCTCCATAAGGTCTATGTGATAGCTACCTATAGAGCTCAGGTGGGTTTTCTCCAACTCGGTGAACGGACAATCAAGAACTAGTTTAACATTTTCAACCAATTCTTCCCATTTGTGGCCTTCTGGGACGAGGTTGAGAACAATAGCCTGACGGGCAATATTGCTCCCTTTCCACTTGAGAAGCTTTGTGCGCAATTCGGCAAAAAACTTTCGGCCGCCGTGGACCATGATTGTAGTGTATCTTCGCAATTTGGCAAGAGAGCGCAAAGGAAACCTGCAAAGGGTTATGTATCGAAAGGGGTTCTGAAAGAATTAGACTCTATAGACAAGTAAGAAGTGCTTGATATTCATACCGTGACAGGTCAAGAAAGAGAATATTTATCTGGTTTAGGCGGTCTAACGACGAGTGGAAGAGGTAGCTTTAAGGGGGTTCCTTGTCGCTGCGCAGGTTTGGAATTATTGCGCCGTTCGCGCAAGGAGGGAAGACGCTGCAGTCGCGGATGATCTGGGAGTTGAACCTGGGGTTGACGTCGAGGCTGGAGGCTGGAGGTTGGAGCTCGTGAGAACGTCAGATGCCAGATGTAGAGTCTGGAGACTTTGTGGAGGCTTCTTGTCGTCTGGGGATTTTGCAGATATCATGCAATTTGTCGTTGAGTTAGATTCTCCGAGCTCGGAGAGGGGGTTGACCTCGTCGAATGGAGGGGATCAAAAGAGTGTGCGCTCTCTATCTATGGCTTCAATTAGTACTGCGTATCAATAAGATATCCCACAGTTTAGGTAACGCAGGGGGGTCTTACGAATTCAAGGGTACTGGAGTGTCTGTCAAAGGATTTTTGCAAACGTGTCACTGGGAAATTGTTTGTGGGAGAACGTGAGCTAGTGGCAGGAAAGATGTGAAGGACAGGGGGTGGTAGGCGGGGTGATGTAGAAGATAGTCTAGCTCTCTATCAGACACGCCGGAGGCATTCCAAGAAAGACGTACATTTTGTTCTATTAACCATCTTTCTAAGACTTGCAGCCTGCGAATACTCACTCCATCCTGTCTTAGATTGTTCTTTACCGGTACTCCTTGTCCTGAACAAGTCCTGGCCGTCGATGTGGTAGCTTCAAGTCTGCTTCTGCACCAACCCCACCATAAGCTGTCCCCGTCATACTACGCAATCAATTGAACTCGAGAACTCCTTCACCAGAGCAATCAACAACCAGCACTGTCAACGACGTACCTACATCGCATACTCAGACCAAGTCCCGTAAGGAGAGCTTTCGCCAAAAGCCAGGATCTGACTCAGTTCTCGATAATCGCTGCCCAACTTCATGGCAGATCTTCCCCCCCAGACCAAGGAACTGGCCGTCGATGGAGAGTTATGGGCTGACTCTCATAGTCTGGTTGAATGCTAACTAGCAAGTCTGCAGAAGATGTTCTTGCCGTCAACTCTGGCAGGCCTGTACTCTCGAAAAACGGTACTCAGGGGCTGAGTTGAAGCTTGACTTGAGCTCCTGTTATGCGCTGCCCCCATACCCTCACTGGAATGGACTGGAAATCTCTCGTTGGCCCCCTTTATTGTGAAGCGTGCGTCTTTATGGCATTAGAAGCGCAATTTGTTGTCAAAGGGGACTTCAATAGAAATCGCCGGGTATGCAGTCTCCCTTTTCTCAAGCAGTCTTTCCTCTATCATGCAATTGATCTTTCTTCATTCACGTACTCAGGAGCCTCTACTTCAGGTGCAATGTGCTAACTGTTGAGAAAACAGATCATTAAAAATACTACACACCAAAAGCCGACAATAACGATTCATCACCACACCCCTGAACCTCCTCCCCTCCTCAGCGCCTAGATACAAAAGAATTCCATGCAAGTCTGAATACCTTTAGCCAAGCGTCGCGTTAGGCAGCTCGCAGAACTTGGACAATTGGACAGGAAGATCGCAGAACAGTTGCTTGAACTCAGACTCAGCAGCTTATGGCATTCTCCCACAGTAGCATAACTTGATGAAGAACTTGTTGCCTTTCATCACTGGAGGCGAGCAGGCACAGCAGAGCATAAGACATTGGCTTGGTCTGACAGGTCTCGGACTTGGGTGAGAGTTCTGGAATACTTTCACTGGTGGGCTCTATCCAGACATTTCTAAGCTCCAGTGATTTGAGATTCAGGGGTACACAGTGGGGTGACCATTACTAAAGCATAGTTGTGCTGAACTGTCAAACGATTTGGCGCCTAGCCTTTAGAAGCTCTACCTACAAAAAAAAACACTGGCTGGCGAGAGTATAATGTACGAAGGGGCTGGGACATTGCAAGCAATGAACAGAACATTGTTCCAACTGGGATGAAGTTTCAACCTAGCACGCATAACGGGACGAAAGTACACCACGAGTACGCGAAAGGGGTTTAAACTGAGTTGCAAATCAAGTGGATGAGCTTCTCAAGGGCGGATGAAAGTTATTGGAGCCGCAAGACTTTGCAACGCCATGCATTATGAGATGAAATGAGCTGGTGTAAACAGCCTCCCTATGAGGAATTTTGTACTTTTTTTGATCCTCAGGCTTACAGCCCAGTCTAGACTTCTGTTTGAGGATAGCAATAGAGTGAAAAATATTCAAAAGAGAGCAGAGAGCTTAAGTTGAGAAACAAGTAAATCAGCAAGGCAACACAGAATAGCATTTGGAGAGTTCTTTTTAAAACAATTATGGGCAGCTTCTCGTAAGGTTCTCAGGTTCTCACTCCATGGCAAGCGCAATGCGAGCAGAGGAACCAACTTAAAGGACTTTTAGTAGTTCCCAGTGGGGAAAATCTTGTACAAGTAGCTTGGATATACTGTACCAGCTACGATACACTATGGACCGACTACCATTGATGGTAGAGGAAGAAAGCAGAGTTAAAATAGACTGTTCTGGAGGTGACAGGCTGGCGATGATGCCAAATTAATCGACCCCAGTAGGGTATCACCAACTTAGGTAGTCCTTCTGCTCTGGATTGACGGCTGGTGATGATGCTAAATTAATCGACCCCAGTAGGGTATCACCAACTTAGGTAGTCCTTATACATCCAGCTCTATGAGATTATTTCGATGGAAGTGTGCGCTCGAAACGTAAAAAGAGGCAGGAGCGTTTTGCTCAGACCATCATTCGGAAATTGAAGATGAAGTACTTTCATGTCCCATAATCTCGTTTGCAGTCGTTCAATCTATCGTTAAATTTGCATACTAGGCATATAAATCGAAGGCGCGGGTGTGGTGTTGCTTGTACATTGATTTCTTCTTCTTCGGAATGTATATCGAGGGCGTAGAGATGTTGGGATGTGATGGAATGGCTTACCTCCCTCCGTCGGACCTTCCGCGAGCGCAGACATCCACTGAGAGAATTCCTCCCAAAAGGACGTCCGTAAGAAGTAGGAGCCACCCAGCAATATCCGCTGCCTTAAATAGAAAGATGCCAAGGGGCCTGAGGGTTCCGAGGAAGAACATTTCCGAGTATATCCTCCATAGACTGCTCGCGGCAGACCCAGCCATCCAGCAGCAAAACATTCCGTGACCGCGATGATGTGTCCTATTTGCTTGTCGGCAGTGTTGTTCTTCGCGCTGCTCCATTTTCCCTCTTCGTCGATAGAATCGTAGACATGACCTCGTGCATTTCACTGGAGTTGGGGGCCATAAACCCCGCCGCAGTCGTTATCTTCCCGGCACCAAGCCATTTCTGCAGCGCGTTTTGGCACATTTTACGGCATGCTTCGATTCCTCGAAGCACCTGAAGCACCTGTTTTGGCGCATTGCACGCTGTAGTACTCGAATATGGTGACGTTCTGTTCTGTTGAGCGAGCGACGAGGGGTTTGCACCTAGGCATGGGCATGCCATTAGCGTGGTCGTTAGATGCCTGTAGTAATTTAGCCACCCCCTTGATAGTCACTGCGATTAGCGATATTACCATGGCGTACAAGTAAAACAGCCAGGAGAATACGAATAAGGGAGAGCTGGCCGGTTTATTGTAAAAGCTTCTAGCGAGCATGAGAAGCAATTAGTCTACAGAATAGCTTGCAGGGTGCGTGCGTGCTGAAAACGGCCCCCAAAGCTCTGGTAAGAGACAAATCCAGACAATGTAGTCAGATTGAGCAAACACGATGCAATGCAATAATGATTCGTAATGCGTTATTCATGAGTCTTTTCTCTATTTTAGTTCCAGCGGTTTTACTGCCTATAAAGTCTCACGAAGAATGAGACATCAAGCGACTAGAACTACATTCATTCTCCTAAGATACTCTATAGCCCATAGATGTAAAGTTGGCTATATCAAAGAGGCCAGTAGCATGTCCGACTTACATTTGTTTTTGCACTAGTTGCTTCATCTGCCCACGGCGTTTGGTTTCTCCTTATAAAAACCGACCCAAAAGAGTTACAGGGAGAATGATCTATATATAGGAGGCGTCTCCCGGTGCCAAATCTGGCAAGTAACAGGATATCTGGTTTCTATTCCTATGAATTCCTCAATTTAAAAGGTCAGACTCCAACCCCCCGAACCGCTCAAGTGGCTCTAGTAATAGCCATGGTTACCTCCTAGACACAAGAGATAAGAACTCCTCTCTATGGCTTGCACAATCTGCCATTGACTCCCAAATTCATTTGCTACCTTCTCCTGTCGCATTGACAGGTAGTACAGAGGCCCTGAGACAGTGGAAGGTAGAATCTAAGTGGTTAGCGAATATATAAAAAATCGCTGGGCGTGCGAGGAGGGTGCAAGTTGAGAAAAGCATATTGGATTCGAGCTACCTTACTTAATTGCCAACGCGTCTCTTCAAGAGCCCGTCTCAATCAGATATCAACTTGCAAATCCTTCCCGGAACACTTTTGTTCAAAGCTGGGCGAACCAACCCCCCACGTTTTTCATCTGCCATAGAAGACCGACTCGCATTCACATAACAGTCGGGAACAGCTTGTGACCAGCAGAAGAATATCGACGCTAGTGTCAACAACCGGGGCACGCTTCAAAAAGCTTCAAAAACCCCCAGCCTTCCCCTCTCTCCCTCCTTCTTATCTTTCCACACATTCGAACCACTCTTTCAAAAAGCCTCTTCCGGTACCAAGTTTGCATCTGGAACTGAACACTCGCAGATACTTCGATTGAAGAGCTTTGAAGCTTGCGAACTCGTCCTTCTTTGCTTGTCGCTGTCCAATAAAAATAGAGCCCCTCAAAGTGCGACAGCTGTACCCCTCTTCTCAACCTCAACCTTCTTCCAACAACCCCTTCGCAATCGAGCAGCATCGAGCAGCATCGGCTTACGGTCACACATCACAGTTCGAACCCCCCTCGTTCTGTGTCTATCACGGAACCCCCTCCATCTTGTACCACTGAGCCCCCTTATCGTCCTGTATCACGAGACCCGTCTCTCGACGCGTCTTCAATTGACGACCCGAAACCGTTTGCTGGTCTCTCTCCCCTTCTTCGTCACCGTCGGAAAGAAGCGCTTCTCCCCGACAAGCTATCCATCTGTCGCAGACACTGCTTCAACAAGCCCAAAGTCACTGACAACGTTGCGTCGACGCGTCGCACGAGAAAATTCACCCCTTTTGATCCCTCAACCGATCACCCTTAACAATCATGTCTTTGCGCAAGAAACCCAGCATGATGAACGACCCTGAACTCGCTCTTTACTCCTTCCCACCAAACGCGTCGACATCCATCCCAGACCCACAATTCTCCCGATCAATGTTCTATAACGGCGAACATCCTTCAATCCTTCGTTCTTCCAAGGCCCTCGGCAAGAAGGAACCGTTCGAGCGTTCTCGCGAAGAGGGGGAACGTGAGTTTTTAGCCGTTTATCAAGCATCTTTTGCCAAGAGATTTGATATGTATAGCATTGACGGGCAACAAAAGTCTTATGAGGATCGCTACCCGGTCCTCATCGCTCCTCCCAACTCGCCTACTATGGAGATTCGTCAGTCTGCCAACACCTACCAGACCGAGACCGAGTCCCATGAATCATACAAGGGGACAGCGACACCACCAATACCATATGGAAGACGGCCCCGCATGCATGACACACCCATGGAAACACATGGATCGTACCAAGATCCAGATACTCATGCTTTCAAGTGGACTCCTGTTATTATGAAGCCACGCTCATATAGCAGAACGGCTGAGCATGGCGAGCAAACCGCCACAAATGTACAAGAGCGGGAGGGGGAGTACGAGAGACCACGACCACAATATGTGGTCGCTGCAAACACCAATGCTCGAGGCAGTAACGCCGAGAATTCTTACCAACCATCTCATCCTGGACAGCAACGTTCGCGCCAACAGGGCCGTAGCGGCGAGACTGGCGAGGGCTCTCCGATGTTGGGTCAGTACCAGACCTTGAACAACAGATCAGTTGAGGAGCCACGTAGAATATACGTGTGCCTCAACTCTCCACATCAGCTCAGAAAAGCAGCCCTTCTGCATGATAGTGGTTATGGTAGCGCGGAGTTACAGAATACCCCAAAACCAATTGTTCTGGAAAAGCCCTCTGCAGGCTGCTGGGATCCGAAAAACTTCCCGCCCCACGGCGAAAGATTCCAATCCCATCGAACAGTTGAGCCCGCAACCAACGATGCCGCCCGTCGTGAATTGCGAGGCGGGCAAGAGCGACAAAAGATGGAAGAGGATCACGAGCAATATCCAACCCCACCATCGCAAAGCTCCGTCATGGCAGCAATGCCAACGGCCAACCTGCTGACCGAAGCTGAATTCCGTCGCCGCATGGAACAGGGGCCTACCATCACAACCATGGCTTCTCCGGTCCTCGGCATTTTTGCTGATATTAGATTTCATGCCGAGAAAGTCGAAGAGTTGGTTCGAAGAATCGTTAGGGAAGCCCCAGTAAAGGCCGTCGATAAGATGAAGGGTGCAATTAGATCAAATTCATTCAAGCAGGAGCTGCTGCAGACGGTAGGAGAATTCCATGAGTGTATTCGACGCGGACATGAAACAATAGTCGAGACAATCGACTCAAACAGCCACGAGACCAGCCCGTACACTTCTTTGTTCCACGATCTCGCCCGGGAAAGAGTTGACTTATGCTATGCTGAAGTGAGTATTCAACCAAAAAATTGATGAATTGGTGCTAATGAATTCCAAGCTCAAATCACAGCTGCAAAAAGCTGGCCAAGCCTTGGGAAAGATGGCTTGGGAGAAGTGCGTTGTTTCCAAGTCCAAGAAGATGAAGAATGAGATGGCCCCTCTTATGTGTGCGGTCAAAGATGGCATCACGGTAACAGACCCTTGATTGAATTTGATGATTATTTGCTAATGGCCCCAGGTTCTACTCGAAAACGTCGAAGCACACGTCAACCCAAGCAATCACACCAAAATCGGTATCGCATACTCGGTGATTGGGAACTACCAAATGGCGTATGAAAAGTGGCGCGACTTGTAAAGTTGAATGCTGCACACCCCCAGAGCTGAAGAAGATATACATGGTGTTGGAAGATGTCGAGCTTGGAGAGATTACATGGCGCAAGAAGGGCGTCCCCCGGATATGCTTCTACGAGAGACGGCGTATTGAGAAGGAACAAATGGGCGAGAAGGATACAAGAGACGAGGAAAAGCACGCTGGACATCACCACAAACAGCTGGAGACCGATTTGTGTTTTCAATTCCGTTTGGTTCCCGAAAGTGAGAGCGGCGTAGTTTTTGCATCCCATGCACATGGGCAGACTTCCTCGCCTGGCACCTACAAAATACTCACCCAATCTTCCTCGACCTTCTTGCTCCGGTTGGACAAGAATGCTGAAAGTTTCAATTTGGATATAGGATAGGTTAACCTTCTTTGTATATTAGGTCGCAGGGAGGATATGGATCGATTTCTGGGTGTATCAGACATGTGCTGTGCACGTTTTCTTTGGGTTTGGGTAAAAATCCGATGTGTTTTCTCGCAAAGGATCGAGGATGGCAACGAAAAGTTTTGAGACAGTCAACAAAAATTAGATGAAATAAAAGAGTCTTTCGTAACTATAGACCGAAATTGATTTGGCGGGGAACAAGATTACAGACTTGGTAAGCAGTTGTCAAACAAAGCAGAACAAAATGCAGCAAAGCAAAGCAAAGCAAAGCGGTCAGAGTTTGAAGTTCAGTACTTGCAACAGAAAGCATTACAGTTTCACACGGTAAAGCACTGTCAGTATCTCTTCTCTCATTGCATTTCCCGCCAGGTGCAGCTAATCACTAGCTGGAATTGTTCCAGACATATTCTAGATGACCAATGGTCAGTTGGCCATATTGGAGGCACTGTCGAGTGTTACACGGTAGAGACGTTCGAGTATGCGTCAGGAGACATAAGAGGGAGGTATATTAGTTCTACCAGATATCGGTTTACAAAATGACGGGATGTTGGACGGAAGATGTCTTTGTAGCCATGATGGAATCGAGGAAGTGAGGGAGAGAGTTGTTTCTGGTCAATTGTTGTGAAGGAAGAAAAGGGAGAAGGAGTGAAGTGAGGTCAAGGATTCCCGCTGACTAATCCACAAAAGAACCGCTGGTGCCGCGGCGCGCTAAGCGGCGCGCTAAGATTGTACAGAATTTCTCTCACGATAAGAAAATCGAAACCCCCCCTCTCCATGTACAGTACAAACATCCACCACGACATCCACCACCAGCCCACACAATGAACGCCCACGCCCTCCTAACCTCCCAAGGTTGGCGCGGGACAGGCCATTCCCTGCACCCCACCAACGACAAAACAGGCCTCTCCCGACCCCTCCTCGTATCCCGCAAAGACAACGTCCTGGGCGTGGGGAAGAAACAGCACAAGACCAGCGACATGTGGTGGATGAACGCCTTCGACAGCTCGTTGAAGGGCCTCGATACCTCGAAGCAGGGCACGGTCGTGCAGACGGTTACGAGCGGCGGCTTGGATATGGTTGCGAAGGGCGGCGGGAAGTTTGTGGGGAAGAAGGGGTTGTATTCGAGTTTTGTGAGGGGCGAGTGTTTGAGCGGGACGCTTGGGGAGGAGGGGACGCCGGAGAGTAGTGGGGCGAGCACGCCGGATGTTCAGGCTGGGGATAGGGAGAGGGAAAGGAAGAGGAGGAGAAAGGACGGGGTGGAGACGAAAGAGGAGAGGAGGGCGAGGAAAGCTGCGAAGCGTGCGGCGAGGGCACAGGTGTCAATACCGGTACCTGTTGAGGTTGAGGAGATCAAGGAAGAGATTGTGGATGGGGTTGAGACGAAAGAGGAGCGACGGGAACGGAGACGACTGAAGAAGCTCGCGAAAGAGGCAGCCCGAAACCCAGCCGAAGTATCTTCCGAAAAAGCAAAGAAGAAGAGGAGGAGGAAAGACTGATAAACATGCTTGGCTATATTTTTGTTCGAGTTTGGAGTTCTGGGAGCATTCGATCACCTCGATGATCTGGGGTTTTATATAGCATGTTGAGCAAATCATCCATTCGTCTATCTCATGGTTCCTTGGGTATCTTCCCGGGTTTGTTGGATAAAAGCCATGGTCTCCTTTCCCAAAACTCATCCTTGATGATGTCCACATGCTGCACCGTGATGATCGCCTTGGCCCTTCTCTTCCTGTCTTTTTCCTCTTGCGTCTTTGACAACTCCAGTTGCTCGATCGTCTTCGCAGAGTCCTCGTCTACTACTTCTGATACCGAGCCTGGTTCAACGAGCTCATACTGTAGATATTTAGCAAAACCCCAGAGCAAAGGGCTCAGTGACTTACATCTCGAAACACCACACTCCCTTTCTTGTACATATCCGGTTCATTGTTATAATTGATCTTGAACCTCGAGAACAAAATCTCATTCTTATCAGCCGCCACAGAGCCCTAAGATCCCGTCAATATCCAAACAGAAATCACCCAAAGACAGTGCAGCTACCGCAAGTTCCTTTTCAGCCTCCTTAGCATCCAGTCCACCCATCTGGATCAACGCCCAAAACGTAGTATTGTACAGATTATTAATATGACCTAGTCTAATTAGTCCACCAGCCCCAAAGGCGAGTCGAGTACCAGAAACATACAATCAACCTGTCTCCAGCTCATGTAGTCTCTCAGATTCTGCACACTAGGATACAGCACAGCCCTGCCATCGAAACTCGGCAGGGGAGGCGAGAGGGGTAATTCGGGGAAGTAAGAATTCCATAGGAGGACGAAGTGAGCCGTAAAGGTCGATACGATGGTTGTGACAAGTTTGCTGGTCTCATCAGAAACCGCCCATGCGCGGGGAGAAGCCATACCTTTCCCGTCTCTCAAACAGCATGCAGGATTTGTGAAATACAAAACTAAAAACATATCGTTAGACAGATGAAAGAAGTTATGGTCAGAGATGGGATTACCTATACTCGTCGCTAATCCCATACGCAATGACAATATCCGGCAACTCGCTCATCACTGCCTTGGCAGCTGCATTCATGAGATCGAGAGCTCGGCGGTCATTGGGTTTCTCGAAGGCATATTTGGCCGAAAACCTGCGATCCATAAGTATCCATACGATAACTGGCCGCGGAGGAGATATAAGGACGGCACAAACATACTTGTGGAAGCCTCGCCCATCGATGCGTACCACAATCCACGTGTTGGGCAAAAGAAAATCCGGTTGCTCGAAAGCCTTTACGTATTCGTATCTAGGGATTGGTTAGCTTATGCTCTATGTAATTTGTGTGGAATCAAATGTTACTTGGAGTTTGCCATAGCTAGGCAAGATATCTTTGGTAATTTTGTGAGAGGGTGCAGGGAGGGGAAGGAAGTGGGAATAGAGTCAAGCGAGAAGCTTCATGCATGAATGAGACATGTCAGGTAGAAGTTGATTGACTTTTTAGGTGGTTTTAAAAAAACTCTACATTATCCAAAACCATGAACTACATGAAAGAAACCACTCCTTTTTCTATCCCTCTGTAAAAAATATAATAGGACATACTTTCTACAGGTAATCACGTGATGCCCGAGAGTAATGCAGACTTTCCTTGAGTGTTATATGTATTAAAATAAGCATATTACAAATCAAAAAAGGGGGCTGTGACGCAGCGGTAGCGTGCTTCCTTAGCAATTCTCGGATTGTAAGAAAGTGGAAGAAGTCAGGGGTTCGAGTCCTCTCTGCTCCAAATATTTTGTATTTTTTTGTGCCAAATTTTCGCCTATGACTTGACTAGGTGGATCCAATATGCAGCTATAACTTAATTATGTTGCTAATCAAACTAGATTTGGACATTTTTTAATCTCTTTGGTGGTGCTAGAAGCGAAATATTGAGAATTTTTGTATTTCTTTTGGTTTTGCTCGCGCCTATCTATCTAGTTTTGCTGAAACGTCATTTCATGACAGCGAACTCTTTGGCAACGTAGCAACCTTCTCCTGGAACAACTTCTCTGCCTTGGCCCATACTGGTGTTGTCTTCCACTCATTCAGGTGCAGAAGACTTGGCAGCAAATCCTTACTGAAAGCCTCACTTGCCTCCCTAGGAAGCAAACTGGGCAGATGGTCGATACTGATCACACTTAATCTTGGCTCTCCCTTGACCTCAACTGGCACAGTCGGCTCCGTGAATGTTGTAGCAACAGTGTATACTGGGATCGGGTTATTCGGGTTGGTGGTATCGGCGCTGACATCGCAGATGACTGAGAGCTTGCGGTTTGGGGTATCGAGGCTTTGCATATCGACAAAGTTTGGAATCTTGGACATGAGGTATATGCAGTTGACGAAGATATCGCTCTCCACAATCTCGGGGAATGGTCCTCCTTTAGCCGTCTCTGCCATGTCCCACTTCAGCACATTTTCTGTTGGTACACCAGCTCGCAAGCAGAGATCAACAGCTCCACCACCACATCTTCCCAGTGCACCAATGACCAGAACCCTTGGGTCCTTTCCGCTCTTCTCCTTTCCGGCCGCAATTGCCTTCTTGACATTGGCAATCAGCGCATCTTCGTTGGGGTAGCTAGAAACACCTGGGAAGGGTTCTGATGCGGGGTGTGTGAGTTGCCACGCCCATGTCTCCAAAGCCAAAGCTGCGCCTGCAAATCCAGCATGGTATCCGAAAGCTGCAACGCGTCTGCCTTTATCGTCGGTCAAGAATTCGAGGTCGAGGAGGGTTCCACCGCCGCGGGGGAATCGAGATAGGACCTTTTCCCATCCGCCTTGTTGTTTATAGCAATGGGAGAATTGGACATGCACATGCTTGAGGGGGACTAAAGAAACATCAGCAGGTGCTCCAATGTAGTAAATGAGCAAAATACATACATTCTTCAACTGGCAGCTCCTTCAGTCCAATGATAATGTGGTCTGTAGGGGCCTCACGCCATGTGTTTTCTGGGACCAATGTAGCTCCAATCTTCTCGAATTCGCTATCATCAAAAATCCTCTCCGGACTGCGCTCGATATTGACGGTATATCCAGCATCTATCAGAGCTTTGGCAGTGGTGGGGGTGAGGGCGGAACGATGTTCGAGAGCCTTGCCCACTGAGGTACGCATTAGCAGTCTGCGGAACATCATGCCATTGTAAACTTACACTCGGAACGCAGATGTAGAGTAGTTCCAGACATGATGGGAAATATTCTTGATGTGTATATTTCCAATTGGGAGTGTAAGTGTGGGGTTTATATTGATCTGCGAGACATTTTACAGTATTATTTTTTGTCGGCCATGAGTCACTTGACCGCCCTCAAAACGCCGAAGTCGCACAAAATTATTTCTTACAATCTAATCGGCGGCCCCCCTAGCTTCTCCCACCTCCAACCTCCAGCTGGGGCTAGAGGGTGAGGAAAGCTTGGGGGGGGACCGCTGATTAGATGTAGGACTACCTATTCTGGAATAAAGGCACTAAAACTCGTGTGTCTCATATGTTTTGTGTGTCTCTGCCACCCATTTTATACACGGAGAGGACTTACCAAGCAAGAGATCATTACGAGTATCATACGATAACAATAGCAGAAACATTACACCGCGAAAGACGACAGATGATAATTATAAATAATCCAAGTCCAGCTCGAACTCAACGGTCTGGAAATATGTTGCTATTATCTGCAATCTAGCCCACATCCTCAACACCTGGTCTAACCGTTGGAGTGTTGCCAAAACTCTCCAATCCCCTATCTGCGACCAAGCCTGGCATCATGCCATTTTGTACACCATCCACCAACTCTTGTGGATTGGCAACAGCGCCATTAGAATCTGCTTTCAACGCTGCAAATCTCTCCCCAGACTGTTTTAACAACTCCTGAACCTCGCCTTCCCTTGCAACAATCTCAAGTTTCTCCTTCTCCAAATCCGCCACTTTCTTATGCTTCAGCGCCAATTCCTGCTGCATGGTGCTCAAAGTTGCTTGCAATCTCTCCAAACACTCGGATAGAGTTGGCAAGGGAGTGATCTTTGACGGGACTTGAGTAGCAGCCACAGCTTCTGCCTCGTCGTCATGCTTGTGAAGACCATCCATGCCTGCACGTGTTTGAGCAGCTTCATACTCTGCTCTTCGCTCAGCCTCGGAATCGTCTGAATCATCATCGGAGTTGTTTTCCGCTAGCTTGATCATATCAGCCATCTCCTTGCGGTGACGCTTCCTCGCTTCCCTTTCTTGCTTCTTGCCCAGTGAGATCCGTCCATCGTCCACAAACTCGTCGAAGCCTTCACCTAGATCCTCATCTTCCCTCACTAATCGAGTTTCTTTCTCCCTTTTCCGTGGTAAGAGTGAGAGTTGCCGCTGATCGTCCCCGTCGTCGTCGTTGAATGATATAAAGTCTTTCTCGTGAGCTAACCGTGCCCTTCGCTCCTTCTTCTCTCTGATTTCGGCTTCCGTTGGTATATGTGCAGGGCCAGAAGTTTCGACAATCATAGCCCCTTCTAGCTCTGACGCATCCAGACCCTCTTCATCCTCAGCAGTAGCTTGCAGCGCCTGTAAATCTTTAGGGGTAGTAGGTGTAGAACTCTTCAACTCGTTCAAGTAATCCTTGCTGTAGGTTGGCCGTTCCTCGTCATCTTCATTATTTCGTACGGGTATTGGTAGACTCTTCCGGAATGCATTGCCCTCAATAGCCCTGCGCCCCAAGGTTGGCTTCTTGGGCGTAAATGTCTCGTCGTCTTCCAGCGCTTCCGCAGCATCTCCAGAAATAATCTCGCCTGGCCCAAAAGAAAGCCTGGAAGATGCCGGTTTCTTCTTCTTCTTGATCAATGAGCTTGATCGCCCTATGGTAGGTTTGTTCAACGGCCCTTTATCTCCCTCGTTCTCGTCTTGTTGTAGATCGTCAAATGCAATGCTCTGTCGCAACGAGGATTTTTTGAAGCCTTTCTTGACTGGATTCGAGGGGGTAGAAGATCCGGTAGGGGCTATAAACACTCCGTCAGCTGGCTTTTCACGATCAGCCAGGTTCGAAGCTGTATCTTCAGGAGACTTACCAGTATTTTCAGATGCCGGACTTCCACTCCCTTCCCCGTCTTCATCCTCATCCACCTGAATCTTCCGGGCTTTCCGCTTTGACCCAAATGCAGACTTCATCTTTGCTGATATTGCCGAAATCACAAACGAGGGTTCCTTTCTCTCAGAAGCTGAGAAGTAAAGAAGACTAGAACAAATTCCTGCGCGACAATCATATCAGCACGTGACTCTACCTAGCGCGCAAGATCCCCAAAAGATCTGATCCCACCACGGTTCAGCTCCCCCTCCAACCTCGCTGTACCCCCCCAAAAACCAGTCAAGATGCCTCAAGCTCAGCCAGAGCTAAAGAAGGTACGTAAAGCTCCCTTCCACCCCTACAACCGCCGCCAAAATCGCGGGAATCGAAGCATGCGACAGCAACCCAGCCTCGAAGACCGCGACGGTAAGTCCAAACAGAAAGAGAAATGGACTGACCCACGCCTGCAGTACCTCGACAAACGGCTGTTTGTGCAGTTGAATGGAAGCCGGAAGGTTATTGGGGTTTTGAGAGGATACGATGTTTGTTTCCTGCCCCGAGGGCTTGGAGGAGTGCTAATTGGGAGTAGGTTTTCTTGAATATTGTGCTGGATGATGCGGTTGAGGAGAAGGATGGTGGAGAGAAGGTTAGATTGGGCATGGTGGTTAGTTGTCTTCCGCTCTGGGGTTTATGTTTATTGGAAACCCCAAGCTAATACTGCCATAGGTCATTCGAGGAAACTCAGTCGTTATGCTCGAGGCGTTAGAGAGAATAGGCGGTGGCAGAGAAGACAGAGGATGAACTCGGTACACACACAAGGCGCAAATGATCACCGAGAGATGCAAGGCAGGGGCCCAAAAGTTGCTTCTGGATGTTTGTGGAAATCAAGGCGTTTCTAGGCAGCAAATACCATCTCGCATGGGAAAAAATGGGAATTTATATCCGTCCATCACAACCCTTACTTGAACTGCTCCCAATATTTCTCTTCGTATCCATCCATCAATGAGCCCTCGAAGTCTTTAACCCAACCTTTGATTCCACCCTTCAGAACTAAAACTTTGAGGGGTGTTTTGCGGCCGAATTTGGAGATGTCGTCGATGTAGTCTTGCATCCAATTTGCACAACGAGGACCTCGTCCACTTGAAGACCCTGCCTATATTGAGATACTAATAATTAAGTTTGAAGAAGTTACTTACCACAGTAGAAGATAATCTGCTTGATCCCCGCCCTATCACAAAGATCCAGCAATGTTTTGCGAGTCTGGTAGAAACTCTGGGCTGGGAGGTTAAGAGAACTCTTGATGGTTCCGCCCTTTGAGAAATCAGTAATTGTGCTTTGATTTGTATGTAGGCTTGTAAGCTAATGGAGATCATACCTCCCAATCAGTCCTTCTCACATCTACAAGTAAAAACTCTATAGGTCCTGGTTTGATATCCATATCATCAAACATCTTCATGACCTCATCCGCACTCACTTCCGGGCATTTCGCTCGAGGGGCGGGAAATGCTGACCACCATTGATCTGGGGTTTGTGTCTCTGTCATGATAGTTGTATATGTCTGAAGGCTCGGAGTTGGGAAATCAGTTGTTAAAATAGCAAGCAGAATTTTCGATTTTTAGGCAACGGTGCGGGCGGCTGAAAGTTGAAGTATATGACTCTGATTTAAACACTATTTGTGGATGAAAGTATTGCTGAATGAAGCTTTGAGTCATTCCCGGGCTGAATACTGTCTTGGGAGTTACTATTATGTCATGCAAGCCTTTTGATTGGCTCCTTCAAGCTCACAATGTGCAATATATATAAGTTCCAGAATGATTCACACAGCACTGTTGATCAAAATTGTAAACCTTCATGCATTTGAAGACCCTGACATTGATATTGTTTACCCTACGAACGCCCCTTTTTAGATTTCTTCGCCTTTTTACTCGACTTTTCTCCCATCTCCTTTGCATAAATCTCGGCCGCCGTCTCATCCGCCTTCCTCTTCGACTTACTACTCTTCACACTAACCACCGGGTTCTTTTGCCCCCTCTTCGTAGCTGTAAGAACCTGCTTCTCTGCAGCTGCCCAGCCTGGCGCCCCTTCCTCGATTTCATACTGGTCCAAAGGCAGAGAATCAATCAACTCTCTTTGCTTCTCTCTCAATCCTTTCAATGCCTCATCACCCCCCTCCTCAAGCTCGTCTTCCAAGTCTTTTTCCAGAGGCATGAATTGGGTATCGACCACTTCATCATCGTGAGCACCACTTGCATCTTCCCTGCTGACACCGATGTCTCGTCGTGGCATCTCTGCTTCAATCGCACCGGATACGAGAGCAGCAAAGTGCGAGCTCATCTTGCTCATGATCTTGATGAACATAGCAAGTAATTGTGAATTTGGATACGAAAGATCTGCCTCAACTGCCGATAGATCTTTGCACTGCAACCCAACGGCCAGGAGAATAGACTGCTGGATTGGAGTGACATTGACTGACTTCAGTCGCCCAGTGAAGTAAAAATTGGCTAATTTTGGGACAAGATCTAGCACGACGTGGTAGTCAAGCAGGTTATTTGCATATGACTCTAGTCGTTTGAGGTCAAAAGGAGATAGTAAATCGTCAAGCTCGACTTTAGTGAGTGGCTGTGGTTGGTGTTCTGTGTCAAGTCTTGCTCCCATGTTCGCAGACTCATTGATACTGAGGGCAAGAATCGATGGGAATTCCCGGAACTGATATGAGAGTAGAGACAAGAATCGACGGTGGAAATCTCGGGAGAAAGCCCCAAGCCATGACTTGTCGTCGCTGTTATCAAGTGGACGGATCATTACACAGGTATGTTCACCCGTCAGCTCGTTTGGAGTTTGCCTGAGGTATACTGGAGAGAAGGAGGCTCGTTTCCAGAATTTGTGGAGTGGTTGCGTGAGACCGTAACTGACACCAACATAATCTAGATGTTCCGGACGGCGTTCTGAAAGCTTTGAAAACAGAGGTGGCATCTTTCGAATGTCTCTAACCTTGATATCATCGTCAAGAAGAGAAGCGTTGGCAAGTTCAGCATCAGTGACTCGAGTAATCGTTTCTTGACCAGAGCCATTGGAATCTTCTGAAAGATCGGCGAATTTGCCCTCGTAGAAATCGTTTAGTAGCTCGAGAGCTTTGCTTCCGTATCCCATTGAGATGTAATCGGGATTTGTTGCTATACGCACAACACGAGCACCAGAGAGCCCAGCAAAATCTTCATCCTGGAACTGCTGACTCACAATCCAAGGAATAAGATCACCAGCCGCCCTCTTTCCCCTACTCAAGCTGTTCAGTACGCTCGCTTTGCTGATTCTACCTTCAAGCGCAACTTGAATCACACATAAAGGTTCGGGTAAGTGCTTGCTGTCTTCAGGAATTGGTGGTACGAGCACAAAGAGCTGATGCGCAGGAGCATCACTCATCAATTGTAGATCATCGGGGGTGTTCTTGTAATGACTTGCTACATACAGTGCAATCATTTGCTGGAGGAATTTTTCGGATACTTCGTGAAATGAGAAGAGAGTGTCGCGGTTAACGTTGAGTAGCTGACATTGGGACGGATCGGGGCAGCCTTGGAGAGTGTTCAGTCTTGACCGTGGGAGAGTGGCGTCTAGGCAGAGTACTGTGTTAAGCCATTTCTCTACACCATCACCCTTCGCATATCGAATCGGTTCTGAGAGTGTGATTTCCCGCAGAGAACGACCTCCTGAAAAGCTGTCGTCGGTTTTGGATGCTTTCCCAGTGGCTCGATCAACATTTGCATCGTCAGCCCCATTGGCTTTGGAGGTTCCTCTAGATTGCTCTCGCAGTTGTTTGATCAACTTGAGGGATAGTGATCTTCCTGTTCCTTCATATCCATTGATTGTGGAAGCCATAAACACCAGATAAGGGCCCATCAGTTTTCTGACAAGAGGCAAAGGGATTGCGGCCGCCTCATCTATAACCAGAAGCTCGGCCTGTCCTAAAACATGTGCATCTTGGGGTCTGATATACTGGATGGTCTGCCTATGTTGGCGATGGATGTTTACCCGCACAATTGCCTTGTTGAAATCAGGATTCGTGGACTGAATGATAGAATAATCTACGTGGTCCATATAGTTCAGAGCATCAAAACCCTTGAAGATAAATTCAAATAGGGTCTTCAAATTCTCTGGACTTGGCGATGTGATGAAGATATTGCTGTATCCGTGAGCTACTGCTGCAGCTACAGCCACACCCAAAGCAGCAGATTTTCCTCGACCACGAGCTGCTGTCAGTGTGACCGTACTCCTTAAAGTCTTCTCCGCAATAGCATCCACGAAAGTAAGTAAAGCTTTTGCTTGGTCGACAGTCTTCGCCAAAGTGACCAATGATCCAACTGGTTGTGTGTCCTCTAGAGCTTCCTTCATATTGTCTAGTTCTTTCTGTGCCTCGGATTTTGGTTCATCGCGATCTGGAGGAGGAAGTGCAGTAACATTCTTTCCTCCAGAAATTGGCAATACATTCATCTCATCATCTATAACCAGACATGATTCGCACTTGCCAAGGGATAATATGAAGCGCTCGTTGAATCTTGCAGTGACATCGTCGTGAGCTTCCGTTCGGTATCTCGAGTGGACGTCCATAGACAGAGTGTATAACTGCTTCAAGCTGTTCATGCCTTTCAGGAGCAACACAACAAGACCACCACCTTCGACCGTTTCGATTGTTCTGGCAAGTAGGTTTGGCGTAATGGCTTCGAAGTCCTGCAATATGCACATTCCGTATGTGTTCCCTAGAATCTTTTCCGTCTCCTTGTAGTAGACATATCGAATATCGTGCAGAGAAACGAAGAGCTCGAAAGGATCCTCGGTATTTGCTTCTCGTATGCCACGTTTTATATCCTTCTTAATCTTGTTCTCGCGCTTCTTTCGGTGACTTTGCAGCACGCATTAGCTTTAGTATATATATCTGCCATCGTTTCGTACCTCGTAAATCCAAGCAGCTTATTCTTGTAGGCCCACAGAACCGATTTATTCTGCTTCATGTCCTTTGTTGACTTGATGTGATGAAGATACACAATGGCATCCTTCGCCCGGTCCCCGACCACTATGATAAAGCTTCTTTTCTTCTCTTGGATGCCATTGTGAATCAGCGCAGCGATGCGCGAATCCCTAAACTGGGTCAGTATTCTGTATGACTATGATGGGAGCTGGAGGGGATTTACAATGCTTTCTGGACCATCTTTACTTTCTTCGGACAGTCTAAAATCCTCTCGAGGGCGACATTAACATAAGGTATACACAAGGCAAGTCGGCTGAAAGTGCGATGCTGCCGTTTGGACTTTTTTTTTGTGCTCCCGCAATTTGATAGCTAAAATTTCACTAGCGTCCGATAAGACGAGGCTGATCGCAAGGACAAGGCTGACAGTCTGGGAATTCCATCACCGCTTCAACATTCACCCACCGCCTCCCCAATTCTCACAACAAACAGAAACGAAATTTTGTTGCACATCGCATCAGAAAACGACGTTTAATTGAGGTTTCGGCAAAGATCAGACGAAGGTATTCACAGCGAGCTTTTTGCTAGATTGGGGATAATGGCAAGATTGGCGCTAGGGAAAGATATAAAAGTTTACCTGCCCCACACAAGTAGATATATACTTACTCCAGGTGACATATTAACATTAAGAATAATCTCAAGAGTACCGAGGTTTAGAGAATTTGGCACAATGAACCCATTATTGAAATGCAATTACTAAGTTACTCTTTTCTTCCCATTGCGAGAAGTTGAGTCCCCAATGGTATCAACTGCTTCATATTTTCATGGAATGCATCTAAAAACAAAAGTGCTGAGGCAGAAGATCTACTGCAAAGATTCGATTACCAAAGCAGAAGCTCCTCCACCACCATTGCAAATTCCAGCAACACCAATCTTGCCGTTCTTCTCGCGTAGAACATTGATCAAAGTAGTGACAATTCTTGCTCCTGAGCAGCCAAGAGGATGTCCAATAGCGACAGATCCTCCATGAACATTTACCTTTGCTTCATCTAAACCAAGGATTTTCATATTCGCAAGCGCAACGACAGAGAACGCCTCGTTGATCTCATAGTAATCGACGCTTGATGCCTCGAGCTTCGCGTGCTTGATGGCTTTAGGAATAGCTAATGCTGGAGCAGTGGTAAACTTGCTAGGCTTTTGTGCAGCATCTCCCCATCCGAGAATCTTGGCTAAGGGTTTAAGACCAAGTTCCTTCAACTTGGCCCCTGAAACAAGAACCAATGCAGAGGCACCATCATTGATAGGAGCAGCATTTGGTGCAGTGACCGTACCGCCGTTAGGTTGGAAAGCTGGTCGCATAGCCTTCAGCTTGTCGATGTTCAAGTTCTTTACTTCATCATCTTTCTCAACCTTGACATTTGGCTTGCCTCGGCCTCCGCTGACTTCAACTGGAACGATCTCGGTTTTGAATAAACCGGCCTCGGTAGCTGCTTGAGCTTTCTGGTATGACTTGATGGCGTATTCATCTTGTTGTTCCCTTGTAATGGTGTGGTCTTGAGCACATTCTTCTCCTGCTAGCCCCATATGCTCCTTCTTGCCATAAGAATCAGTCAAGCCATCCTTCAAAACACCGTCGACTAATGTTTGATCGCCGTATTTCGCTCCATTTCGAAGGGTGGGAAGGTAATGAGGAACGTTGGACATAGACTCTGCTCCACCAGCAACGACAATATCGGCATTTCCAGTCATGATAGTCTGAGCTCCGAGGATGATTGCTTTGAGTCCCGAGGCGCATACTTTGTTGACTGTGGTAGCGATAGTGGCTTCCGTGAGACCTGCAGCAAGTGCAGCCTGACGGGCGGGGTTTTGTCCCAGGCTATTCCAGTCAGCGTAAGATTATATAAAGAAGGAATAGTTATTCTTACTTTGCAGATAAGACATTGCCAAAGAAGACCTCCTCAACCTGCTCGGGCTTGATTTCAGGGACTCGTTCCACAGCAGCTATGAGTTCCGTTAGTCAGTCTGATTGATTAGGAACATATGGTAACCTGCCCTTGATAGCAAGACCACCTAATTGAGTTGCGCTCAAGCTTGAGAGGGAACTGTTGTTGTCAATATTTCCCCTCCATTAGCTTGGCAGAAAATAACCCACCCCAAGAAGGATCCGACCGGAGTTCGCACGGCAGAGACAATGTAGACGGGGGGAACGGATGCCATACTGAGTGTAGATGGGCAAGATTATGGTTTCTTGAACAGTTATATGTCTTCCGAGAATGGAAAGAAGGAGGTTGAGAGTTAAGATCGGGGAGTTGAGTAATCTTCCAGATCCTTTAGGGAAGCTCAACATTTTACACCGCCCCTCCTTTTAGATTCAGGAACGAAAATAGACCCCGTCCCCCGTTCGGCGTTTCCTATTTACCGACCGGAAACCGATACCAGAATTTCCAAGGTCCAAGTGCAACTTGAATAGATTAATTTATGCAACTAAATAGAAACATTTTGCTATGCAAGCTCAACTAAACAGCGTCAAATACCCAGGTACATATCAATACAAGGCTGTGGGTGCGAGGCTGAACGGATACTTCACGTGACTATCAGCCCCGAGCTTCGCGAACTTTTTTGAAGCTTTCCGTCGCGATAGTTGATAATCGTGAGCAGAGTCGCATTTTCTACCATACCCCTCAAAGACTCTCGCAACCCATTTGCCCACCATGGATGATCTTTATGATGAGTAAAGAACCCCCCAATTGCTCTAATTTAGCCATTGCTAATCCTATATAGATTTGGTAACTTCATCGGTGAAGCTGAAGAATCAGAAGACGACAGCCAACATGGTATCGATGCGGGGGCCTATGTCTACGATGAATACCCAGAAGAAGCTCCCGAGACAACTGGTCAGGAGCTTATGGAGATCGATGGTATGTGGAAGGAGCCCGGTTGGTTTGGCGTTACTAACAAGTCGGTTTATAGATGAAGGACCCTCAAACGCTGTAGTCCTTCACGAGGACAAGCAGTACTATCCTACGGCGCAGCAGGTATATGGAGAAGATGTTGAGACTATGGTACAGGAGGAAGATGCGCAGCCTTTATCACAACCTATCATCGCACCCGTCGAGCAGAAGAAGTTCACGATTCAAGAAGCAGACCTCCCACCAGTATATTTCGACCGGAGTTTCATGGTGGATCTTATGAATTTCCCCGACCAGATCAGGAATATTGCTTTTGCGGGTCACCTCCATCATGGCAAGACAGCTCTGATGGACATGTTAGTACTTGAAACTCACGATATTTCCAATCGACTTGAGAAGAGGACGGGCAGGAAGAGGGACGAGCAGCTGCGATATACGGATGTTCACATTCAAGAACGGGAGCGGGGATTGTCGATAAAATCCGCCCCAATGAGTTTGGTTCTCCAAAGTACACATGGAAAGTCGCATCTGGTCAATATACTCGACACCCCTGGTCACGTCAATTTTGTCGATGAGGTCGCATCATCACTTCGACTGGTGGACGGTGTTGTGCTCGTCGTTGATGTTGTGGAAGGAGTTCAGGTTAATACGGAACAAATCATCAAGCACGCAGTATTGGAAGGTCTACCCCTTACCCTTGTGGTAAACAAAATGGACCGATTGATCCTGGAACTCAAGCTCCCTCCATCCGATGCCTATTTCAAGCTCAAGCACGTTGTTGAAGAAGTTAACACAGTAATTGAAAATGTCCTTCCGGGACAAGGCGAGAAGAGACGGCTCAGTCCCGAAAAAGGCAATGTTCTCTTTGCAAGCAGCATCATGGGTTGGTGTTTTACTCTGCAATCGTTTGCCAAGATGTACGCAGACAGCTATCCTCCAACGAAGAAAGGAACTCCTGGAATCAATGCTCAAGAATTTGCGCGACGTTTATGGGATGATGTGTTCTTTAATCCCAGGAAACGGTCTTTCACGCGGAAAGGCATTGAGGAGCAGTCTAAGCGCGCATTTGTACACTTTGTACTGGAGCCAATCTACAAACTGTATTCACATACAATCAGTGAGAGCCCCGAGGACTTGAAAGAGACTCTTGCAACTCTAGGTATAACCCTCAAGCCATCTCAATTCAAAACAGACGCCAAGGTCCTTTTGAAGCTGGTCTGCGAGCAATTTTTCGGGCCTTCCAATGGATTCGTTGACATGGTTGTGGAACATATCCCATCGCCTGTTGACTCTGCCAAGGCTAAACTCGAACGTTACTACACTGGCCCCCTCGATACGAGCGTAGCCAAGGCAATCGAAAAGTGCGATCAAGATGGACCTTTGATTGTCCAGATTTCGAAATTATTCAACACAATTGATGCCACTGGATTCAACTCTTTCGGACGGGTGATGAGCGGTACTGCTCGACCAGGAACTCAGGTGCGAGTTCTTGGCGAAGGATATTCCATCGATGACGAAGAAGACATGAGTCTGGCAACCATCTCTGATGTGTGGATTGCTGAATCACGTTACAATATCCCTACGGACGGTGTCCCTGCCGGTAATTGGGTTCTATTGGGAGGAGTTGACAACTCGATTGTCAAATCCGCAACATTAGTACCGCCTGTTTTGCCGGATGAAGAAGATGCCTACATCTTCAAACCTATTACGCATTTCACCGAGTCGGTCTTCAAAGTTGCGGTCGAACCCATCAATCCCTCGGAACTTCCAAAGATGTTGGACGGCCTACGCAAAATCAACAAGAGCTACCCCCTGATAACTACTAAAGTCGAAGAATCCGGGGAGCACGTCATTCTTGGGACGGGAGAGCTATACATGGACTGCGTTCTGCATGACTTGCGCCGGCTATACGCCGAGATGGAGATCAAAGTATCGGATGCAGTCACACGGTTCTGCGAAACGGTTGTCGAGACCTCGGCTATAAAATGCTATGCTCAAACGCCGAATAAGAAGAACAAGATCACCATGGTTGCGGAGCCTTTGGACCAGGGTATTGCGGAAGACATTGAAAGCGGAAAAGTCAGCATCAAAAGCCCCAATCGAGTCATCGGCAAATTTTTTGAAGAACGTTATGGGTGGGATCTATTGGCTTCTAGAAGCATTTGGGCGTTTGGTCCCGACGACCTGGGACCGAATATCCTACAAAACGACACTCTGCCATCTGAGGTGAGTTTTCCATGCTGCACTCAATGCATTACGTTCACTATCGGTCCTTTTATGCTAACACCCACACAGGTGGATAGGCATCTCTTAATGAGTGTCAGAGACACAATTCGTCAAGGTTTCAGTTGGGCAACCAGAGAAGGTCCCTTGTGTGAAGAGCGTAAGTTACCGCATACCCCACTCTTTTACATCGTCGATGTCGAACATACACGGGCATGAATTCCCTTTCCGCTTTCGTTTCATTGGTTGATACCGGTCCGAATGCTGACCATCCTTGCAGCTATCCGCAATAGCAAATTCAAAATTATGGACGTTACATTGGCCCCTGAAGCGATTTTCCGGGGCGGCGGCCAGATCATCCCCACTTCCCGACGCGCTTGTTATTCATCGTTCCTCATGGCGTCCCCACGTTTAATGGAACCTGTTTACTCGTGCTCCATGACGGGACCTGCCGACTCGGTCACAACACTATATACGGTCTTGGCCAAGCGAAGAGGTCACGTCTTATCTGACGGTCCAATTGCCGGCACACCGTTGTACCGTGTCAGTGGGCTTATACCGGTTATTGACTCTTTTGGATTTGAAACCGACTTGCGAATTCATACCCAGGGTCAAGCAACCCTCAGCCTGGTGTTCGATCGGTGGAGCATTGTACCTGGAGATCCCCTCGATAAGGATGTTATTCTGCGGCCACTAGAACCGGCAAGTGCCCAGGCTACGGCAAGGGATTTTGTTTTGAAGACTAGGAGGAGAAAGGGCTTGAGTGAGGATGTCAGCGTTGCCAAATTCCTCGAGCCAGAACTGTTCTCCAGTTTGAAGGAGAGTGGTTTGTTAGATGGATGAACAGAAGCATACGAATAGAGCAACCCATTTATTGGAGGAGTTACCGGCATGATCTCAGTTTCAGGAGATCTCCAAAAGGCGTTTTGAGTACGAGATCTGTAGTATAGCGACAATAAGGGGCTGTATTGTAGGCCTTCGCCCTAATCTGAAGGTTATTTGCAAACTTCCCTCATGGTCATTATTTTTACGCAATGAAGACAAGCCCTACAATGAGTCAAACATTTCTAATCACTCCCCTTGACCCGCCGCATCATTGCATTATCGGGTATCCCGTGCTTACTGCAAGCAAGCACAGTCCAACCAAAGCCCATCACATCACGCGTCTCCAGGATTTCCCAATTCCCAGCAACCTGGGCAGCTCTGGCAGGGCGTGGGCGTGCGTACGTGCGTGCCTCTTCCTTCCCGCCATCAATACGCCGTATTGTTCTTCGCCGCAATAATACGGAGGTACGGAGTAATTAATTACTCATGATTTGTACGAGTAGCGTGCTTGCATGAGTGCACACTGCACAGTTTTCTTCTATGGATACCTACGTACTGTACCGGGTACGTACCGGTATGTACAGGACGGTACCTTTAAGATACCGTTACCGTCCCGTAATTTACGTTACTTCTAATGTACCTAGGCATAGGCATAGGCATAGTTCCGGCAATAATTATGGATTCCGTATTTTTTCCACGTATCGTATGCATCAGCGTCCACATCCACGTACTCCGTACTGTACTGTAATGATTTCTTTAATTCCCGTATCGATACCGACGCTGGTCTACTACCGTACTCTGTTGGTGACATGTTTTACATGTGGGATGGGATGGGATGGGATGGTTTACGGTTTTTCGAACTTTCGAGCTGCTGGTTTTGCTGTAGTTGATTCGAACTCGACGCGTTACGTTTGTTTTACGCTTATCCTGTGAAGCAGGTGGTATTACCATACCATATGGCATATGGCATATACCGGTGCTCCAGTACTTTCCACGTTAATTGTAACGGTGCTATGCGATGCGTCTATCTTTTGGCAAAAGAGCGGTCGATGGTTCGCTGAATGCGCTGGGGAAATGGAAACGGCCTTATTGGATGCATTATGGACGGGGTGTGTTCTGGCTCTCTTGCTTCCAAGTATCATTCTAGAAGGTTGGGTGAGTGGGGGCCGCGTCATACTTGTAAGAGTCGAGTTGAAGAGAGAGTTGGGATTTCGATAAATCACCACCGAGAGGTACCCCAGAAGCGTGCGGTGACTGTTTTGGGATCGTGCAAAATAGATGCATCGAAATGATCAGACCTCCGGTTGTGTGGGAGGGAGGGCATGGGCCGTCTGCCGGTACCGTGCGCAAGGGGTTTGGGGATTTTGGGTGTGGACGTAGGTAATTAAGTAAAGTTACTGTATTTAGCCTTTATTGGCTCTGTTACGAATGGTCGTGTATCATTGCTTGTTTAGACTCTAGAGGTACGAAGTAAAAAGCCTCAGGGGTAGACTGCGGTTGTGACGATCTATTCATCTACTGTACGGATATTCCGTAGGACAGCGACCAGGACTCCAGGAGTCCAGGACGGCGAGGATAGGATAGATACTCGAGTAGGTACGGAGTACTTCGTACTGGTAAGTTGTGGTGCCAAGAATTGTGACTTTACTTGCATGCAGCTTGAGGGCGTTCGAAGACTCCCCGGGGGGGGGGACCACATGGCCGCATGGCCTGATGGCTGGGACCGAACGCCTGCAGCTTCCCTCAAGGTTCTGGAGGTTTGACAAGTTTATGTATGTACTGTAAGAGCCAGGATGTTGAGTAATGCCACCCACTACTAAACACGTGATTGGTAATACTGTACTACAAGTAGAAATATGCTACATTTTAATATTTGTAGGGTTTTATACGCGCGCTTACAAACTCCATGCTGCCAGATGATGCATGGTGGTGGAGGCTGCAGCTATATACGGAGCAATAAGCTATGTACGAGGTACATACAGCAAATAGAACGTGCATACGTGACAGGGTGTTCGTATAACTGTTTTATTGCTCCATGCATGGCTTTATCATCTTCCTTATTACCGCCATCAGATTCGTGTTCTCGAGTGCTGCCGCAACGCGTTCTTTGTCTGCCAATTGCTTGTCGACCTCCTCGGCATTGTTGTGCGTATCCTTCTTAATCTTAACCTCGACCCGGTAACTGGGTGGGAGAGCCTGTTCCAGACGCACGCGTACACCCAGTCCAATGACAGTTGCGAGTGAACAGTGCGTAACAGTAGGAGTGAGTTCTACCAGTACGCGTGAAAGAGCAGCGGGGTTCGAAAGGTCTGAAGGCGAAGTGAGGTGGACGTCTTCGAGTTTGACTACTCCTAAAGATGCCAGAGAAAGAGGATGTTCGGGATCTGAGATGGGGGCGATGAGATCTACAAAATGAAACATTAGTTGCTGGATCCCCATCTAGGACGAGGGTTTGAGAAATGATTACAATGGTCAAAAAAAAAAAAACGTGGCTGAAACGAACAATCTATATATACATTTGCAGCCTCCGTGGTTTGTAAACAGTTCCATACTTGAACCATAATGTGAAGAGTCTCAATTCCGAGCAGGTGGAAGGCATGAAAAGCAGGGAGTCTGAAAGCAAGAAATAAACCATCTAGGACTGACCGTATATCTCATGAACGTCAATAGGCTCTACGCTGGAATCTTCCGAGTCTGTGTCTGAGAAGTCCGACATATAAAACGGGTCCAACGAATAGCTGGGCTTGCTCATCAAGAGGTCGCGGATGCCATCCTTGTTGGCAGACCCTTCGTTCTGTCTCCTCCGCTGTCTATGCGATGGAAGTTCGGATACATTCAAGATGGTGGGGTTGGCGTTTTCGAGCGCGACAGAACCCATCTTGAAGAAGGTGGGAAGGCAGGTCCAGTGTGGATATAGGCGTTGGAGAGTTTGATATCGTCGTGGCAAAGGAGTGGTGGGGTGAGGTGAGGTTCTGGAAATAAAAAATCCGATAGCGATAAGGTACGGTTATCGATAAGACAAGACAAGGACAAGACAGGGCTAATGCTCCAGTCACGTGCATATACAGTGTGAAGGCATTCATTTGTTCTCAACTCTTTTTAGTCAGTCACAATCAATGATTTTTAATTTTATGGAACCATGACTTCATTGGAAGCTAGTGGAAGTGTTCTACTAGCCCAATAATACCTTCCCATTTTGTACCTTTTTCCAGCTTTACAAAATGATACTCTAGATGCATACTTTGAAGCATATGATGACTTACTCGTACTGCCTTGCTCAATTCCAATGCACTTGCCGATGCAGATGGTCGTCATCTCCTCCTCTTATGCTTTCTTAATCTCTTGAAACCCTATAGCTGAATCCCAGTCTAGGCTTGAATAGGCAACTTGCTAAAGTCTAGTTCGTAGATCTGTTGTTGCGTTGCCTCCTAGCTCATAAGAAACAAGAATAAGGTCCAGATAAGGTTTGCATCTCGGACATCAATTCCCGCTTGTACACTCGGTACAGTACTCAAATACGGTATCTGGGGCCATACCAGTCTGCATATGACCCTGTCTAGCTATGGGAAAACGCAGCAATCAGGCAATCGGAAAAACCCGATATCAGAACAGCTTTGCAAGATGCAATGAAGGCCCACAGCTTTCTAGCCTTCCCTTCCCGTGCCCGAAAGAATGTTCCGAATATATTTGCACTTGCAAGCTAATATGGAAAGTAGGAGCCGGTTACAATTACGATTGTTTGCCTATTTGCACATACTATTTCTAGTGCCGGTATATCTTGTCTGAAAATTCATGCAAGATCTTTGGACTGCTGGCCTTGACTCAGGTACAGTACAGTTGCCGCATGCAGCCGCAATACAGTGGAAAGTCTAGGCTTGGCATCCACTTCATGCATGGAACAATGGGCAATGTTCTCTCCCACGCTAACGCCCCTGTATGTACCGTCTGGCCCGTGAAGCGTGGATTATGCTGAAAAATAATTTGATCAAGCAGGATTCGAAGCACCGGAGTACATGTATGATGTATGCGCCGTCTTGCATGGCAACAACGTGCGTGCTCGCGGGCAGTATTCGGCAATTTTCATGGGGCTCTAAGCCCTTTTATTGCATATTAAGGATTCTGGGGACGAAAGCGGCAGAGCATGAAGCAAAACACATTGCCGCAAGCGCAAGAGCTACCTATAGGCTATGGCATGTATGATGTAGCTGGAAGCTCAGGTTTCTAGGTTCTCCAGCTCGGTACTTCGTAGTGAGCGGAGTCGTGGGCGGACGGAATGCACCAAAGCTAAGGTTTGAAGCCAAACAAACGGGAGTGGACTGTGGATGAGCAAAGAGCCGTTGATGTGATGATTAGGGATGACCGCTAGGACGGTTCGGACACTTGGGAAGACCGAGGTTCCCCGGCCTGTGTGTGATCTTGTTCCACGGAGTACGGAGTACAGTACAGAGTTCAAACATGTTCTTCCAGAAGGTTCTTGAAAGAAGATATTCAGAAATTGGAAGAGACCGTCAGCAACTGCAGCTAATGTACTTTACATGTACAGCAAGTACAGTACTAGATCAACAAGGTACTTCTGCATACTGCGCAATATATGAAGTATATTGCGGGGCAATCCCACCTAGACCTACTCGAAGTAATTAATTACCACACAGGACCATTTATCTACCTAACCTGTACCTTTGACAGCGAGCAAGGCTAGGATTTAGTGGACGGTTTGGGACATGCGACGACTCCCAGAGGGTCCTCCAGATCTTCCCGTCCCTCACCAACCTCCACAACATCAATATACGTAATTATTTATACGAAGTTCATACGGAGCACCAACGACTACGAATACGACAACGTCGATCAGTTCTTGTTGCGTTTCAGCCTCCATTGCATAGTGATCATAGCCATCCCTATAGCACCCACACCTGGATCGCACCATTGAGAATTTGAGACTGGCTTTTCTGCCAACAAAGTGCTTCTTCAAATGATCGTCACTGTCAAACAACTCGAAATAGCATCAGATCTCCAGCGGCTGTATCCATAGGGAAGCTACTGTACAAACCTCAATTTGCGATCCGTTTTGCCTTCAGCGGGATCTAATTACCACCACCACCACCACCTTTCCTCGCCTGATCTGACCTGCCGCTCGCTCCTCGGCATCCAAGGTTCACTGCCAGTCAAGGGTCAAACAGATCGCATTACTTGCACGTGAAGGGCACGCCCACGCTTCCGTTGGTCGTTCGCATAGTTCCGTGGATTCAGGGCTCAGGGCCCAGGTGCCAGGGGGCGAAAGCGAACCTATGTAGCAAGGCAATCTGGCACTGCATTTTGATGGGTATCCGCATTTCAAAGGAGGGGCAAAATATAACCTTGACCACCATCCTAGTCATAGGCGACAGGGAAGACGATACCGTTACTTGACACCCCCCCAGACGCCGCCCGTAAATCCGTAATCCCTCCCTTCTTCTTACAGCGGCCTGCCTAGCGGCTACTTGGGACTCTTCGCGGCCCACGTTGTACCGTACCGTACAGTACCATAACCAGACCACGGGGACCTCTTCTACTCGGAGCCTCGAAGCATTACAGAAGCGCGTTCCTGACTTTCTTCGTTCCCTCTCGCGCCCGCTGCGCTTTTCTACCATCCTCCCTTTGGCATAGCTCGCCCTCGAGACGCCGTTGCATGATTGCAAACTTCAGGAGCAATCAATCTCCCGTTTGTGCAGGTAAGGTGTGGTGGCAGCTTGTTCTTCATACGTTTCCCTCGTTTCCGTGTACCCCAATGCGAACTGGTACCCAAACAGTACAACCGCCCGAAATATAGGTATGCCCTAATCGCCTTATAACCCTTTCTTAGAAGTCCAAGGCCTTTATCTTGATTAGTCCAGGACTCGCGGCCTTGCTAATATTTCTAGGGTTGATTATCCCCCACGAGGTGAAGCCTTCGGAACGTTTCCGGAACCATTAAAATTTGGCATATCCGTCAACAACTTCAGTCGCCCACTGTTTGTTTCTTCATATAGTCAAGCTATTAGGTTTCGATCGAAGGACTAGGTGCTGCTTGCAAAAAAGAGACCATTGCTTCACAGATTGCGCAACTGGTTGACAACTTGACAACGTCGGCGCAAGGCCCATCCATCTATCGCATACAATGGCTGGTGATCCTGGAAATCGGAGACTCCTCCCTCAAAGCTCACAGATGCAGAGTTTTTCATTTGCGCCCAACAATTTTGGGCAACGAGAAAATCAAAAGAGTGCGTCTTCTTACATTTAAGCTTTCGACCCCTCATTTACCATGATTCTAATTTATACATAGACTATGTCTTTGTCGACGAGCACAACCGTCATAAACGGCTAAAGGGTAAGTCAGATTCCGCCTTGAATATCTGGATATTGATTTTGCATAGTGATGCGCGCATGTGAAGGATGTAGAAGGCGAAAGATCAAGTGCGACGCGGCGACTACCAATACATGGCCATGTTCAGCATGTATCCGCCTGAAGCTACATTGTGTACCCCCAACTGTCAATTACGATCGCGATTTTCCACTGGATGGGCAGGCCTTTGAAGCGGATAGGGTTGTGTACGAAGGCGGGGGAAATGGCGACGATGACTACCATCAGCAGGTGTCTATGCAACAACACCAGCTAACTAACCCGCATAAGAACATACCTCCAATATATACGCAACAACTGCCATACTCGTCTGAACCTGTGGGTGTCTACCAGAACGTACCTTATGGCGCACCATCTTCAGCACACAGTCAGCCGAGTATGCATTATAACAATAGCATGCAAACCCCCGTAAGCATCATCGACCAACATCAGCAATACCCTCCACAGAATGTCTTTCCAACACCACCTCTCCAAGGTTCACATCCAGAATCACCGGAAACGTACGAGCAGGACCAGTATGGGCAACAGGATTTGAGTGATTTATTGGGAGAGCTCAGGATGAACGAGGCTGGGACGGGTAGGGATTGTCGTGCACCCAGTCGATATTCTGATCACTAACCTCTAATAGCTCCGTACCTGAACAACAAGAACAAAAATAAGACATTGGTCGAGGAGCCGGCGTTTGAGGATGTAGATGAGTACAAAGACGTCTTGCCAGTCTCGGTACCCGGACCAGATCTCAAAGTGAGAATACCACCGGAATTAATGCCAGACGAAGAGACTGTATTGCACTACTTCGACATGTATTTTGTAAATGTTCATCCCTACGTACCGGTACTGAACAAAGCGCTGTTCTATCACCAATGGCATACCAATAGAGAAGCTATTTCGCCGCTTATTTTAGAAGCTATGTTCGCAATAGCTGGAAGACTTGCAGACGAGCCAGCGCAAGGACACCAATGGCTAGCACTTGCATCAAGTGAGATTCAGATATGTGGTTTATGTACTAGTACTAACGATAGTCCAGAGCACGCCGATTCTTTCATGGATGTCCCACGTCTTAGCACTCTCCAAGCGACCCTAATTGTTCTGAAAGCAAGAGAATCAGCGCCAAAACGAGGCTACTACTTCCGCTCTTGGATGACTGTTGTTCAATGTGTACAAATGGCCAAGGATTTGGGCTTAGATGAGCACTATGAAGAGCACAAGGCTGGTAAACCGTGCGGTTCTGATCTTGCTGATTGCGTTACCAAGACTCGAATCTGGCAAACCATTTTCATATGTGAACTGATGATCGGCTCACCCCAAGGTCAGTTGTCACTTTGATTTCTCGGGGCTGTCTCTAACAAATAAAGGGCGCACGGATCTATCCGTTGATGCAGATTCTTTGGATCTGAGTATACCCCGACCAGCCTCAGGGCTTGACGACTCCGAATACAACATCTCCCGCAATTTCACTTATTTCACAAGGGTCGTTCGCAATGTCAGGAGGATGAACAACGTTTATTCGAGAATCAAAAAGAAGAAGGAATGGGGTATTGATCCCGACTTTGTACAACTGAATCCCTCTTTTGACGCCTGGATGAACGACCTTCCCCCAGATTTACAGATCACATTTCCTCCGGACGGATCTCCTCCGTGGTTGCCATCTCACTACATTGGAAACATCCACTCCTATTATTACCTCAGCATTATCATGTTACACAGACCACAACTTACTTTCATGGAGCCAACGGACATGCATGGAGGATGGAAACACCACATGACGATATGCTATTCGTCCGCGAAACTCTTGTGCCGGGTGCAAGAGGCTATCTTGCAGTCTTTTGGGCTGACTGGGCTTTTGTGCATGCAAAGAGGTGTTAATTTCACCATCTATTGCGTTCTGACTTGCACAGTTCTCCACTTAGTATGTAGAATCCTTTTTGTGTTGGTTCGTGACTAAACAGTAATAGGTCGCGCTTACGTCCCCGGATCCCGAACTAAATTCAGACGCCCGTGAATACTTTACTCGGCATATGAGGATTTTAGAAAAATGCACAAGCTCCTGGCCAATGCCAGATATGCAACAGCAAATTGATGCATTACGAGAGGCTTTTTCTGCTGATATCAGGAAACCATTTGTGCTAAAGCCAAGCTTTCCTTATGGCAGTCCAGGGGCACCAAATATGAGTCCTCCGCGGGCAAACGCGCAGTATCGTCAAGCAGGACATCAAGGTTCCATAGACCAGGTCCAATCACAACAGCACGTCAGTTATACCAACCACCCCATCACACCCCCTATCTCAGCTGGAGGTGTTACGGACACCAAAAGTGACTCTCCAGCCGCGCAGTCTCTGGTCATGATGGCCGCGCAACGAGCGCCACAGCCGCAACAGCCAGCAACAAGTGGGGTTCAGATGCCCGATCCAAGCAGTTGGAATCCCACTAGAATCTTCGAGTAAGCATTTCCTTCCTTTCCACTTTGCCTTGTAGATTTCTAACCAGATTACAGCCAGTGGAATACGACTTTTGGTACGCCTCAAACCTCCGCTCCTCCTCCACAACAGACCCCTCTACAGCAGACCCCTCTAAAACTGTCCGTATCAGGTGCCCAGGAGATTCCAACATTGCCTGAAATGCAAACCCACCCGAACGCCAGTCTACCCGGCTCTCAGACGGTTCTCCCCCCACAACAATATTCAGGGGCCGCAATTCCATCTTTCGTCAGCCCGAGCATGTGGCAAGAATCTGTGGCAAGTGTGTATGAAGGTGGTTTGAAGAGACACGCTACTTGGGGTTATGATGAGAACAATATGGGCCATGCCCTGAAACGACCACGATAACTAACGATGCAATGAAATGCTACGAATATAGAACCGGGCCACGACTACACGATTTCCGCGACATTTCGGTTTCCAGCGGCTTCGGCTCGATCCGATGGAGACGGCTGGGTTGACTGCACAAATGTTTTGTGTCGCTGTTTTAAGACGGACATCAGCCTGTGATGCATTCAACCGGTGACGAATACAACGAATCAAAAAACGGAGTCCTAGGACTTGCCTATTTGGGATAGACTGGAATTGTTATGAAGGGCACAAGGGTGGATGGGTGGAGTACTTGACGTAAAGGCTGCATTTGGGAAGGAGTTGCGTTGGTTCGAGGGCTGGGCTGCCTGGGCAGGTCACATTAGGGTCATTACGCGTGGATCTTTTGATCTCGGCCAGGATTCTTGCATCGTGGTTTGTATATTTGCGGTGGCATATATTTTGTTTGTCATGGTTGCCATACCCTTGTCTCGGGACATGTATCTCTAGTTTACTTGTGTTTGGAATATTAACACAATTCAGGGATGAGTGTCGCATATTTCGACTGCCAGGTCCTTCAATCTGTTGTGAAGTAGGAGATCGCCATTGTTGAATCGAAGTCGATAGTGGGTATGCCCTCGCCAAACACCAAGCATAGTTGGAGGGAAGATTGCTCTTCAATTCTTTGCACATATCGTCATTAACAGTGTCTTACACGTCATGTTTCTCGTAAGAATTTGTGGTCTTTCCAGCCCATTCTCAGCACCTGCGTCTTCATGGAATCCAATACCCTCTTTTTAACGCCATCCTCACTTCCACCATATTTATCTCTTATCTCTGTCCCCAGAAATG
This sequence comes from Lachnellula arida, assembly GCA_007821475.1. NCBI lineage: Eukaryota > Fungi > Ascomycota > Leotiomycetes > Helotiales > Lachnaceae > Lachnellula > Lachnellula arida. The sequence goes on from QGMF01000134.1 coordinate 54,191, forward strand.
CTCCATGCGTAGATGAAAACTCATGCTTCTTCAAAACATTCCACATCCCAGCAATCTCTTCGGCTGATAGAGGAATCATGTTGGGGATACTCCACATGAAGGAATAAGAAGTCATCCCAGGTGGCCTGCCTCCCTTTCCTCCATCAGGCCCCTTGCTCCAATTACCTAGTCCAGCCGGAGCGGTAACGAGGGTGTCCGCTACAAGTAACTTTTCAAACGCCAAACATACCAAACTCCCAGGGAAATGTCCACCAAGCTTCAAAGCCTTGACACCCGTCTTCTCTCCTCTAACCTCAATCTCCTCTTCCGTGCCCTCGATAAAAGTCCTAGCCTTGCCCAGTCGATCAAGGCGGTTAAGCCACTGCTTGTCCTCCCAGCTCAAATACACCGGACAGTCAAAAGCATCTGCCCACTCCAGATGCGTTGTATAATAGTGCGGGTGGCTTATAACGATAGCTACCAGCCCGCCAAGACTATTGATTGACTCTTTTGTCTCCTCGTCAAGAAACGTGATGCAATCCCAAAGCACATTGCCAAACGGGGTCTTGATCAGAATACACCTCTGCCCAATAGCCACCTTGGGCTCCGTCCAGATGCTCCAGAAGCGGTCATCGTCATCAATGACTTTCCATTTGTTCCTACAGCCTTGTCTCTTGAGTTCTGACAAGGTGGTGAAAGCCTGGCCGGTTGGGGGCACGAACTGGCGCGGGTCGTCACAGATGCGACACCGCGTCAAGAGGTCGCGGTCTTCTATATCGAACTGGGTTCCGCAGGCGGTGCAGATGAGTAGACGGTCCGAGTTGGAGTCTATGGAGTTGACTGCTGGTGGGGTGTCGCCGTAGTGGCCTCTCATGGACTCGAATTCATGCTCCATATGACGAATCGGATTACTAGGAGTCGAGGGCGGCTGAGAGGAGGGGGTGGTTGTGCCGGAGGCCATGTTAGTAGAACGGGAGGGGATGGGTCACTTGGTTGATCCATCCATCGTTCCGGGAGGGAGTTGAGATTATCCTTATCACGAGTAGGGGCTTGGCTTGGTTGGAAAAGCTGCCCCTCTTCCACGTGATGTGATACAGTATTGTAGAAGCTTCCAAGGTGGGGGATCTAAAAGAAGAAGGTACAACCGATATCGTGGAATCCAGCCAGCATACAGTACGGGGTATATCTTCATCCCCTCTCCATTTGTTCCTATCCTTTCGAAAACCTGCAGTACATACATTGTCCTCACAGCATCTGAATAAAATCGCCTCAAGATGGTCTTTCTCCTTGATTATTTCCAGCACAAGCGGGACTGGTAAGCTTCATCTTCCCCACATTCCCCTCTTATCAACAACTAACACTAACCTCCCAGTAACTTCAAACAGACAGAACGGACACAACGAATACAAGCTCTCCCCAGCTATCATGGCCCCTTTACATCCTCAGAACGCCAAGTCCTGTCCAAGCAAATTGAAGAACTCGTCCAAGATGTCCACAAACAAGCTATACAACCCATTGACATCCTACGCGCCTACGGCAAAGCCGCTCTCAAAGCACACGAGAAGACGAATTGTGTGACAGAGGTTATGATTGGTGCCGCAGAAGGCTGGACTACAGATGGGAGTATAAACATGAAAGGGCCTCTGGCAGGAATCCCAATCTCGCTCAAGGACTCGATAGTGGTTGGGGGGTTTGACACGTCTGTTGGGTATAGTTGTAATGTTGGAAACAAGGGAGAGAAGGATGGGACTATGGTGAGATTGTTGAAGGATGCTGGGGCCGTGCCTTATGTTAAGACGAATCTGCCGGTCACGCTGCTGAGTTTTGAATCTACGAATGATGTTTGGGGAAGGTGTACAAATCCTCATAATAACAAGTACTCTCCCGGTGGATCAACGGGTGGAGAAAGCGCTTTGATGGCTGCTGGTGGAGGAAGAATTGGGATTGGTTCTGATGTTGCAGGGTAATTGTCTCGGAATTAGTGAGACATTATTTACTAACCCTGGTTCTAGGAGTGTTAGGGTTCCGGCACATTTCTCTGGAATTTACAGTCTAAAATGTTCTACCGGGAGGTGGCCAAAGAATGGCATGGTCACGAGTATGCCAGGTCAGGAAGGAATTGCTGCTGTATTCTCACCTATGTCAAGGACTCTGGAAGATCTGTCATACTTTACAAAGTCGCTGATTGGTATGAAACCATGGACATATGACCATTCAGTTCATCCAATTGCATGGAGAGATGATGTTACCAAGGAGTTTGAGAAGAAGAAGTTCCGAGTAGGTGTTCTGCGGACTGATGGGGTAGTTGACCCTAGTCCAGCTTGTGCTAGAGCTGTGGACGAAGTTGTAGCAGTTTTGAAGAAAGAAGGTCATGAAGTAGTTGATGTAGAACCTCCGTCTCCATACGAGGCCCTCTACATTGCTTCTCAACTTCTCAACGCTGATGGCTGCAAGACATTCAAGTCATTCTTCCGGACTGGAGAATGGGAAGATACAGGAGCAAAGCAAATGAGCTGGCTCATGTCTCTACCTAGTCCTTTCAAGTATGTTTACTATTTATGGGTCAAATATGTCCGAAGAGACGATGTTTGGGCCGGTCTCATCAAAGATTGGAAAGAGAAGTCCGCGTATGAGCAATGGAAGTTTGTAACAAAGAGGGAAGCCTACAAGGCGAAATTCCATGACTGGTGGGAGCAAGAAGCCAAGGTAGATTTCATAATCACGCCTCCTAATGCCACACCGGCAGTTCCTCATGACGGGATGAAGGATGCAGTCAGCAGCTGTGGTTATACTTTCTTATTCAACCTCGTAAGTTTCTCGATTCCGCGATGTGCAAAGCTGATAGAAGCAGCTTGATTACACATGTGGCATCATGCCCATAACACACGTAGACAAATCACTCGACCAGCTTCCCGCCAACTTCTCACTCAAGAAGCTAAACGGTGTGGCTCAAGGAGCTTACAAGCACTACGATGCCACAGCTATGCATGGCCTTCCGGTCGCAGTACAGATTGTGGGTCAACGATTGGAAGAGGAGAAGGTGCTTGCTATCATGAAGAGGATCGAGGATGCATTGGGTGACGACAAATACCAGCTTTTGGAACTTGATTAGGAAGAATAACTGCGATATCGGTGCATACTTTAGCATGGCGTTTACGTTCTGGGGATACTTTGAAACGGAGTTGGAGGCAATGTGTGGAAAGAAGCTGGTGTGGTTAGGACTCAATCAGGGGTCCTTGCCGTCATCGGAGATACAACGAAGGTGCATCTTCTTATTCTACACTCCTTCCCCGCATTCACACGACATCTCGAATAGGATGACTGCAATACCTGAATTTATCCTTTCCTGTTAAGTATGAGGGATGAAAACGCGGCTCCGAGATCGGCAGGAACAGCCTCGCGCCAACCCCTCCGATCTTCACATGCATGCTTCCACTTCTGCTATAAATCCAGATAACATCCCATCCTGGCAATCCAATTCACAGAATCATAACTCATCTACTGTTTGTGTGTCTTTTCAAATTCATTGATTCATACAAAATGGCGGCAAAACAAGAAGATCATTGGGATTCGGCAGCCTATCAAAACTCGGCTTCCTTTGTACCAAAGTTGGCTACCAAGGTATTACAATGGCTGGATGTACAGGAGGGAGATGAGATTTTGGATATTGGGTGTGGTGGTGAGTTTTGGATTTGGTTTCGTTGGGTATTTTGCAAGTCATTTTGGGCGTGGTGTTGAAATCGGATGGAATGAGTGCAAGTTACACTTTCAAAGATATGACTATGTTCCTCTAATCAAGTCAACATATGGACTCCTTTCTATGATCCCCTTCAATTTTATTTTACATTTCCTGATATAAGGCACATGCTAACGAATCCAGACGGCGTCCTCAACCTCCAGATCGCCCAAACCCTCTCCAAAGGCACCGGCAAAATCCACGGCATCGACAGCTCGGAATCCATGATCGCCACAGCGAAGAAATCCGCAGCCGTATCCGCAAACCCAAACATCTCACAAATCTGCACCTTCGAAGGTCCATATCCCCATGCCAATCCTCGCACCTGCTAACAACAACAGTAATCGACGCAACCCAACTACTCACCCACCCCTCGCTCCAAACCTCCAGCTTCGACAAAGTCTTCTCCAACGCCGCAATGCACTGGATCCTGCGTCCTGAGGCGCACCGCAAGGCATTCTTCCAAGGCGTCCGCAACGCGCTGAAGCCCGGCGGGACGTTTGTGTTTGAGATGGGCGGCATGGGGAATGTGGCGGAGATGCGGGCTGCGCTTCTCTCGGTCGTGGCGAGACGGGTGGGGATTGCGAGGGCGAGGGAGGTGGATCCGTGGTTCTTTCCTGATGAGGCGTGGATGCGGGCGATGTTGGAGGAGAGCGTGGGGGGATGGAGGGTGGAGAGGTTGGAGAGGGAGTATAGACCTACGAGGGCTGATGAGGGGGGTGTGGAGGGGTGGGTTCGGTTGATGGGGATGCGGTTTTTTGATGCGGTTGAGGAGAGGGGGGAGAGGGAGGAGTGCGAGAGGGAGGTCGGGGAGGTTTTGAAGACTGTTTGTGGGAGTCCGGGGGGTGGCGAATGGATTGGGTATGTGAGGTTGAGGGCTGTTGTTAGGAAGGTTTAGCTTGTGGATTTGAGATTATGGATAAAGGAATGTGATTTGGGTTAACGACTTTTTCTAGGGCTCTGTAAAGTTTGTATCGGAAACATTTGAAGTCTTGGTTTATAAAAACTCACGGACACTACTTAAAAAGCCACGAAAACAGCCAGGGGTTTGGAATCTCGTAGTACTTTATTTATGTATTGCCATGTATCAGTCCAAACCACCAATTCCTCAACCTACAACAGTTAACTCCAGAACCAAACCCCCAAGTAACCCAACCTATCTCCAAACCCCATTCATTCATTCATTCATTCATTCATTCCACCCCCTATCCCTATCCCTATCCCCTAACCGGCCTCCCATTAACCAAAACCTCATAGCCCTCAAACAGCGATCTCTTTCCAACATCCTTTCTCTCCCCATCCTTTCTCCCCTTAACCGCCTTCCCCTCCTCCCTAACCGCACCCACCGCCCGCGTCTCCAACATCCCCCACTCCTCCCGCGCCCGTCCCTGCGTATCCGCCATGCGGTCAGCGACCGATTCCTCGAGGTAGCTGACTAGATCGTCGTCGAGCTCGTGCCAGAGGGCTTGGATTTTTAGGGCGTGGGAGTCGGATTCTGACAGGTTGAAGAGGGAGAGGGGGGGTAGGGGGGGGTTGTGGGTTTGGTGGAATTGTGTGGGTGGTTGGAAGTTGGGTATGGGTATAGGTATGGGTAAGTGGGTGGCCATTGTAGGCTGCTGGAAGCCGAGGTTCGTAAAGGCGTTTTGGGGCTGGGGAAAGGCGTTTAATCCTCCTCCTCCTCCGTTGAATAGTGCGGTACCTGGAGCTGGAGCCTGGTTATGGAAATTGTGTAGATGGACCGGCTGCTGAGGAACAGCAACAGTCTGCGGCTGCTGAGCGTGAAGAGCAGGCAAGCTTGGGAACTTCATCTCCTCGAACCTCACCAGTCTCTTATGCAGCACACCCGAGCGGCTCTGGGCCCGAAAGCAGCACCTGTCATCAAAAACAAACGTGACCATCTCCAGCGCCTTCATATTAAACATCCTCGCACCCAGCTCCTCCACATCCCTTGCCGACTCGCCGCTGAACGCCAGGTACCGGATCTTCTCCGCCACCAGCCGCTGGCCGTTGAGCGCAGCGAGGAATTCCGTCAGTTTCGCCGCGTGGTCACCGCGGTACATGTCGAAGTGGCGGTGCGCGAGGAAGATGGTGTCGCGGCCGAAGTCGATGTACGTGCGGAACAGCGTGACGAGGGCGGTGGGCGGGGTGTCCTCGGGAGCGGCGAAGCCCAGGCGCGTGAGCTCGAGGACTTGCTCGTGCGGGTTCGAGATCTCGATGGCGAGCGTGAGGAGGTTCAGGGTTTTGCGGGCTTCGCGGCGGGAGTCGCGACACGTGTGCAGGAGGGCTGGGAGGGGCGTGTCGG
>QGMF01000135.1:0-59922 GCA_007821475.1 Lachnellula arida
AGGGGCTGGGGGGAGGGCTGTTGGGCCTAGGGCTTGGAAGTCGGTGAGGTGGTTCGAGAAGGTCTTTTGGGACTGGAGGATCTTGCGGACAGCGGGGGTGGTGCCTTTGCCATGGCTTGCTATTCACGAGTATATATATCAGCCAAAGCCTCTTCATCTGAATGTTGTAGCTTGAAGAGGAGAGCCTACCTCGTCCAGCATTATCTCGATGCCGTACAGGTACAGGAATCGACACATCTTTGTGGTTCTCGCGGTCTAGAGCAGCCAGCTCTCGCAGTATCTTCGTCTCTTGTCGCGCGGTCGTCTCGTGCAGACTCGAGGCTGCTTGGTTGCGAGCACGTTTGCGGGGTTGTAAGGCTGTGGTTGAGCCTTTGGCTGCTGTGTCTGCTACATAGGCCCAGCCTGGAGCGGGTGCCGCGGTCGAGTTTGCGACTTCTAGGACGCCGAAGTTCATTTTGGTGTCATAAAATCATGAGGTCGTTGTTCCGGAAAGTTGGTTGTAGAGGGTCAGTCGCGTGTGGTTGGAAGAGGCGAGGGCGAGGCTACTAAATTTACTGTACATGGTTCGACAACGAAGGGAAGGCTTCATGAGGCCTTTGATTCGGCGATGGGATTTGTATCAAATAATAATAGTAACGGTTTGGTATCCATTTTCAATACTACAGCGCGAATGAAGCAATTCGATATCTTTTTGTACAGCGTAACATCCTGCAATTGGGAATCTGCATTAACATGCCACCAAAACCAAAGCTGCACTCCCCCAATTCCACCCATGGTTTTCGAATTCATACCCTCATCCCATAGCAGCCCCTTCCACATCCGTAATAGCATTGTGCCCTCTGCGGTCAAGATCCTACTCAGACATATTCCTCATCCATCCCTTCATTTCTTCTTCCTCTCCAACTCAGCGAGCTTCTCCTCCAAGCCCTGCACATACGTATGCACGCGTTGAACGGACGCTTGTAGGGCCTGTAGACACACTCATTAGCCCTCTGTCCATAAAACATAAAAACTACACATATCATCGCAGAGCCCGAGATCCCAGAGATCTCGGTATCCCTCTCCAAGCTTCCCCGCAGTACGAGCACAGCGAGAAGGAAAAGTAAACGCAATAACGCACATAAATATCCTCCGTCAACAGCTCATTCGACACCTTATACTCGTCCAAGACATAATAGTACATTCCCGCGCCCGCGAGTGTGCTTCCCAGAGCGAAGCCGGTTAAGCTGCATTCACAGATAGTTAGTCTATATACCCATCGAACTACACGGAAATGGAATTGGGGAAGAGCGCACCCTGAGCGGAAAGCGCCGTATGGTTTCCGGGCAGGTAATGGCGTTGCGACTTCTGCCAGTCTGGCGGGGGAGCTGTGGAAGCTTCGGAGGGCTAGGGAAGGGGTGGATGTAGAGATGGCGTGAGTACTGCGGAGAGTTGGGGTAAGGAGTCGTGATGCCATTGTTGCGGTTGATGTATGGCGGGCAATTGGTTGAATCAAGTGCAATGGGAATATGGAAGCTGCGTGGTTCGGGCCGTGATCTGGGTTGCTCGTTGTTTTGGTTTGTTGTTGCTCGGCTTTGTTGGAGGGATAGCTTCGCTTCCCCGGATATTTTGAGGAGGCGAGATTTACTCAGGCATGACAGGGGTTCAAAAATGGCTGCATCAGTGGGAACTATTAATTACATATCAGTCACAGGTGACGGGGTGGTTTTATTTTGTCACTAGAATCGATTTCAATCCTCAAGTCAGAAAGACGTCCAGAAAACAGTAGCATTTTATTATCCGATAGCAAATTCATGAACCTAGAATAACCCTTTGCAATATTGACGTGCCCCAATGACCATCAATTGCACGCTTAGTAGATAGTACAGATGAAAAGGAAATTCCCCCAAAACTACCATCTAAAGCTCGTCGTGAGTCTCCTCACCAGCAGCTGCCGAAGAAGCTTCACTGGCCGCGCTCTTAACAGCCTCCGTAGCCTCCTCACCAGCACTTTTCGCAGCCTCAGTAGCAGCCGCAGCCTGCTCGGCCATTGACTCGACAATTGGCTTCTGGGCCTCGGCACTCTCCTCCTCGTAGGTAACCTCAACCGCGTGCTTGCCGTCCTCCTTGATGAACTTGATCAGATCATCAATGCTACGGCTTCCGCTGTATGTGACTGGGTTCTTCTTGTCACCAGCCTTGTAGAGCTTGAGGGTTGGGAATCCTTGGATCTCATCTGGAACATCGTTGGCGGTGGCGTCAACCTTGGCAATGGTAACCTTGTCGGCGAAACCGGCGTCAACATATAGACCGGCGAGGATATCGTACTTGGGAGCAAGAGCCTTGCAATGTCCACACCATGGTGCATAAAACTCGACCAATACATCCTTGGTGTTATCCAAGACAATGTCATCGTAGTTCTTGGCAACAATGATTTGGACAGGGCCTTCCTGCTTCTCTGGGATTGGCTCGGACTTGATGCTTGGCTCGACCTTGCCGGCAGCAAATTCATCCACGAACTTGGCAATTGTTGCCTCGGTGATCTCAGCCTCCTGGTCATACGGGTACTTCTTGTTGTTAACGGTGTCTTGGATGGCGAAAGCGGGGAATTTGTCGGCCTTGAGGTTCAAGTTGCCAGCGTGAGCACCGAACGACTTAGCATCGATGGTAGCAAAGCTGATGGCTCCACGGTGCTTCTCAGCAACGCTCTTAAGGAGAGTGGAGAGGGAAGTACGCTCCTCCTCGGTTTCGGCGAAGATATAAGCCAATGGGATGCCAGTGGCCATGTATCCGGAATAAGTCTCAGGGCCAACCTCGCCAATCAAGGGGATGGAGGCGGTCTTGGCGAATTGCTCAATAGCTTCTGCGTCGAAAGTCTTGGTGAAAACACTCTTACCCTCATCAAATGACTTGTAGAGAACGACTGATGGGAAGGTAACTTCCTCGGACTTGGCCAACGCAGCGTCGCTGCTGGCACCGAAGAGATAGTTGTCACGGAGCTTCTCGGCAACCTCAGAAAATGTCTTATTTGACTCCTTGTCGGTAGGCTCGAAGTATGCAACCAAAACAACCTTGTCTTGTGTCTTGAAGTCTTCTAGGGTGTCCTTTGACAGGATGGAAACGGCAGGGAGGGATTGCTTGGTCATGTACGAGACAATCCTGCAAATCAACGATTAGCGGTTTTATGGAATTGATGTATAGAGAGCTTGGCGCTTACGCTGGTGCTTTTCTTTGACCTGAGTATGGGGTAATGTTCTCCGGGCCACGGAAGACCTTCAAGGTTGGGTAACCCTCAACACCATAGCTCTGGCAGAGCTCGGCCTGTTCTGTGCAATCGACCTTCGCGAGCTTGATGTTCTTCTCCTTTAATGTGGTGGCGGCCTCTTCGTACTCGGGGGCAAGAGCTTTGCAGTGTCCACTATTGAATATTAGTAATCTGCAGTTGAACAGGTGTCTTCGCGGGGCAAACTCACCACCATGGCTATAATGAAGAATCCGACATTAGTAAAGTGGAAAAGATGTGCGGAAGCAATAGAAACATACTGCGTAGACTAGAAGCATAGAGTGTTAGCAAGGTGTTCTAGATTGAAGTTGCGCTGAGCTGGGGGGAACTGACATTCTGCTAGAACCAAGTCATTGTCCGTGACAAACTCTGGGAAAGAATCCTTGGTGAGGGTTTCGACGTCTGAAGCTGAGGCGACGGCAGCAAGGGCAGCGCCAAAGGCGAGAGTCTTGAAAGTCCGCATTGTGTTGATGTGAGAATAAGAAAGGGCCTGTCTATCAAATGGTTAGAGAGCTTTATTTTGAAAGAGCGTTGCTGTTTGTTTTGGACAGAAAGAGGGAGTAGAGGAAGCTGGAGGACATGCGACAGATGTATATATAATAATAACGTACCTTTGGGAATGGTTGGTGGAGGAAGAGGTGGGCTTTGGAAGAAGCTGGATGCGGAAGAGGAGATGTGGTGTCTTTATTGTAAGGCGGCTTGGAGGGAGACAATGCAGGCCTGTCGTCCGTCGCTAAATTTATCTCTGGTACTGTTTGTACCCCTGCAGGTACTGGTGGTAGGTGGGAGCTGATTAGCTGATTAGCCTATAGGGCGTACGATAAGAGAGAACAGAGTGTCTTCAAAAGGCTGCGCTAACCTCACGAGGCCAGAAAGATGCGTTTTGTAACTCACAGGATTGCCGAATTTGTCACGTTTGCCTTGTAAAGATAGATTCACTTCTTCCATACCCTTGTAGACTTATGGAGCACAACTCCTTCAGTTTGGATCATCAAACGCTTACCCTGAATTCACATCCAAAAGGACAACATGCTCTTTTACAGCTTCCCTGTACAAAGTACCACATCTCGAAACGACCGGTAGAGGAGTGTCCGATATTAATCCAGCACGCGGCTGATGTGATGCATTGGCATTTATAACAAGACCCTCTATTCCGTACAGAGGCAATCGTGTCAACGCCCAGGCTCCGAATCTCAGTGACTGCTCTTGGGATCTGGATGAACTGGAAGCCTTTGGTAACAGATAATCTAACAATCACAGCCACCCTATCGCCTCTTTCGTATTCTGTACTGCTGCTTGTATAGTAAGCAAGAGATCAAGGAGCATTTGATTTCCAATCACATGAACTGTCAGCGCTTATGCTTGAGTCTTCTCTCCTACTCCTTCAAGATGATGGATAACCCAGTGGCAATATCAAGTTGCTAAGCCACTGTAATCTACATAGGTATGTTTCAGAACGTAAGGGAAAGCGAAGGATCATGTTTTTATATACCGCAACCTATCTTTTACTACGAATTATATATGATGATTGATTCCAAGTGAGGAAGAAGCACTGCTTTGGCTTCGTTCGGTTGTAACGTTTCGATCGCAACTATAAGTTCTCAGCTCCTATGGAAGTTTATTCTGACAAGTTTAGTCCTTCCGCATTCATGGAATCATTCTCTTGCCCGCAACGATGGGCAGTGAGAAAGAAAGAGAGGTCTTCATATGGCATGCCCTTCATATTGTGATCGGCGTAGACCACAACAAAGAAAAGACGAGGACACGAGACAAAGCTCGAAATCGATGGAACGAAATACTTCAAGTTACTACTGCTTCGTTTTGATTACTTTAAGAAGAGCCACAAAGAATGCGAGGGGAATTTGCGCTCAAAGCAGAGAAGTAGAGTCAAAGCTATGAGAGCTTAGCACGACGAGACTTTTCTGGTATTATCAGATTGTTGGAAAGTACGCGTAAGATGGCACAGGCATTTCCTGATGACATGCAATGGGATTTAAAATGCAGTGAGACAAACTGTTCTCTCCTGCAGATTCGGGACTTATCATTCACCCAGGTAGGTAGTGTTCTAGTAATGTTGAAAATGAGGGGGTTTGGCGACGCGCCGAAGCGAGAAGTCGTGACTTCCTTCCCCGTGGATATACTTCCAGAGTGCTCCTGCCACCTCCACCTCAAGTGCTGCGACCTGTAACTGCCGTACAAATGCCTTTCCTTCTTTCTCTGTTCTTCGCAGTCTCTAGATGACTTGCCAACGTCTGATTAACTGACCGCAATCGCAACCACAACCGCATGGGACGAGTTCCTTCGGACATTCTGCCCCTTCAGACGATTCCCAAATTCCATCCAAGTTCTTTTGGGCTTCTCCAAGAGTAATAGCATGGATAATGGACCCTCTTACGAGTCTCAATGCTCCGAGGACCCGCGATCGAGCGCTCAGCAGCAGCAATTCTACCTCGACAGGCTCCACCGTCGTTCGTCGACCCGCCAGTCAACGAGACCTGCGTGATGCTGCTTCCATTGGACAAGCCGAGACCCAGTCTCGTACAGGAATTCCACAGGCACTTGAGGGCATGCTGAAGAATTCAACCGAAACTGGAGATATCGGGATGTTCTCCATCAGACCCTCACGCCTACCGCCATCTCTTAACACTTCACGTCGGGTCACGAGCTACAACGAACCCGGTATGCCGCGCGAGAGCTTCCAGCCTTATGGGGTACCAACCGCCATCGACGACAGAAGAGGTCTACCCTCCTACCACCGAGATACCGCATCGGAGTTGATCTCCATGTATGGAGGCCCGAGCCAAAAGTCAAGTCGGCTTTTTGAGGACCCTGACTACAGATCATATTCCATGACCCAAGCATCCTCGCAGACTCTCTCTAATCACCGGTCATACACAAGCCTTCGGAGTCAGCCTTCGGGCAATGGGCTTTTGCAACGCCCCATATCTCCCTTTGCGTATCCAACGCGTCTTCGTAGACCTGGCTTTCGACCATCTTCCCCAGCATTAACAGACGGAGGCGGGGTTGATTACAGACGCCGTGCTGAGATTGACCGAACCACATACGTAAGTGTCTCATAGTCTAGGTTCATCTCTCACGTCTTGATTGCCCTGCCATAACGCAGTCTATTATAATTACAACCCCGATAAGTACGTGCTGCTAGCTGAATACTGACATTCAATGTTTAGGGAGGTCGCAATACATCTTCGCCATCATCTCTATATGCCCACAAGCGAGTTCCTCCTACACTACGCCCTGAATTGAACAGGTCGACCCCTTCACTTTTGACCCAGGGATCACCAACAAGACGTTCCCCCAGTCCACTTGTTCGTTCAACCAATGCAAGCCCAAGCAATGATTACCTTCGGAAAAATGGCCAAGCATCTCTCAATACCTCCCCTGCGCGAAGTATCCTCAGTCTCACATCTACTGTAAATCTCCGCCCGGGAAATCTGCCCGCATCAACAGCTACAACTCCAGGGAAAGTCCCGACTCCAATATACTATGACTATACCGAAGAATTTGATGTTGAAGATTACAGTCCACCAAGAACAAGAGAGCCACCACCTCAATTCCAAATCGAGTCAACAATTCCCGAGGATCGTCCCGCGGCTATGGGACAACCAATATCTGCCAATTCCAATTCTCGCAACGCAATGCAAACCCCCAATGATGGCCGTCGAACACCCTCATCAGCAGAATCGATCCAGCAAAGACGTACTGAAGCTGTTCCGGAGTTTGGACCAGGCTTTATGAATGGCCAAACTCAATGGCCGGTCAGAAAGGCGAGCCTTCCTCCACCAAGTTCAAATAAGCAAACCCCTGTCAAAAAAGTTGAGCCTCAAGATGATAAGTTGGTGCAGGAAAGTTTCCGGATTTCAAAGCTAGGTGCTGGGGCCCAGGAACCGAACAGTCACGTTGCGGAAGTGTTTGGACTTGCACTATCTGAATCATTTGGGCTGCTGGGCCCCAAGAATAGCGGATTTACTGAGTCAGGTGGCCAGGTTGATGGAGCTTCTACTACACGGCTTGATGTAGGACGCTATATCCAGCAACCTTCGCAGAGCTCACATCTGGAGCCATCAATGTCCAGGGATCCTCATGAAGCCCAACAGGATTCATATTTTGATGATGTTTCCCATAGAAAAAGAGGGATGGACACAGAACATAATAGCATGAACCAAGACAGTTCCGAGAATCCTGCGAGTCGTTCTACATCTCAGCCCTTCATGTTCGACTCTGGACGACGTCAGCGGAATGACAAGGAAAAGAGGGCCTCGTCTCTCGATTTCACTTCCGCCCGTGCAAAACGTCCAAGATCGAGTGGTATCAACTCAGTCGATACAGGTCTCACTGAGCTTGCGGAACTCATATCGAATTTGGAAAATGCTGTTAGAGCAGAAAGTCCTGAAAACAACTCCGACGTTGCTGCTGGACCATCTTGGCAGAATACTAGGCCTTTACCAACTATTCCGGACCCACGTATATTGCGCAGAACATCTTTTGACCACAACTCAACACCTTCAATGTCAGGTCTTGATCAGCAGCGAGACGGCAACTCTAGCACGAATACTGAGCATCAAGGATTGAAGCAAATTCCTCTGGAACGCGGCCGAAGACGCTATGTAGAGCAAGATTGCGGTTTGGGCGATGTGCCAAATTTCAGCCATCAAATCCCACGGAAAACCGTTTCCCGTTCTGGATCTCCCATACTGGCACCAAAGCCTATTTCGCCTGCGAGAGAATTGAAATTACAGAACAGTGTTCCGCAGCTCATGAAAGCCCTTCCACCGCTTCCACCGTATCCGTTAGTTCAAGCTGTCTCTCCATCTGAACACATGACATCTGAGCATGGTTTACCTTTTCTCTCCTCTCCGCTTCATACTGGGCACCAAGGTGCACTAACTCGTGATCTTCCTTCTATCCCAGAGCCAAATATGGCTACAGAGCCTACACCTGAGCAGTGCGATCTGATGACGACTCTTGGAAGTAGTGTGGAACCTCTCCCGACCATTCCTTCTGAGAAAACATTGCCTCCATCGCCGCCTAAATTGAAGCTGAAGTTTCGTAGCAGTACTTTAGAATCAGGGTCTGCGAGCCCAGAAGAGAACCCCCAGAGCCATGGAGTGGTTCAGGACGGGAAGCCAGGAGCCAACAATCTGCCAAAATTCAAGCTGAGAATCACCAGAGCTTCAAACTCATCACAGGGAACAGTAAGGATCAATAGAGATTCCAGGGATTTGAAACGTCTTGCCGGCCTGCGAAACCCAAAAGACTTTTTCACCCCTCCTTCTGGACTTGACAACATTTTTCGTCAAGTTAGTCGGCAAATTCAAACACGGAAATTAAGCGGGAGTAGTAGTCATGGCACAACAGAAAGTGGCTCAGCAGCAATCTCAAACCAGGGTTCTGCAAATGGGGATGGGGCTGAAAGTGTCACATCGCCTCAGCTTCCAAAGACCGATCAGTTAAACCCATCAGATGTGCGTAGCTTCTTCTCGGATGCTAGCTCAAATATGCAAGGACGTCAATCTTTGCGGAAAAGGCTATCTAACTTCAGGGCTCGCATTGCAGTTCCATACTCATCAAGAGCTGCAGCTCAATCACTTGAAGACATTCCTTTGAGGGGTCAAAACAGTCCAGACGTCCCAAGATCCCCTGTTTCTCGTTCTGTTCCAGATTTTCATGGCAGGCAGTCCAACAACACGGAGGGTCCACCTCTGCGAAACCCGACAGATCGACAAATGCGGCGGAATTTGAGGGAGAAGCTATTACGATGGCTCAAAGAGACACGATCGGCAATCGCCGCTCGTGTGAGACCACGAGCCTCCGCTGCCGAGGGGAGATGATGGTGAAGTGTAGTTCGGTGAAAATAAGGATAGTCCAGATGAGCATATTGTGTTGCTGCATCATGTTGGCTTTGAGGTCATTGGTATTGCGATGAAGTGGTTTCTGTTTTTTAATTCGCTATTTTGGACCTGTAATGTTAATAGATTCTTAGCTTTGTGGGGTACTTGGTGCTAGGAATCGATGGGTGGCAGATACTAGAGCTGACTTAGCGGGCGGTTCGGTCCCAGGGTTTTAGATGGCTAGAACATAACAATCAAATCTCTTTACATCATCTTCACCTTTTTGTTGGAGAAGTTTGGGGTTTGTTCATTTGATCAGATCGTAAAACTGAGTGCTATCGAGCTGGAAGACCTCGAGCACATTGTGATTGCAGAAAACTGTAGATATGCTTCACTTCTTCAAATGACCTCAGAAGCACTCTACCAACCCGGCAAGTATATAACCTAACATTATTTCCGGAGCTTAGATCCAATGACTACAAGATCAAGATCAAGATCAAGATCAAAATCACCGCACTTGATCGACCCCGGCACGCTCCCGACATCTCCAGAGGAGCTACTATACTACTAAGTAAACGTCCAGCCCATGTCCAACTCCCATTGACAGCGGAACGGCATGTCTACCTAAAGAGGTACCTGTCCTGGCCTGCTTACGGAGTTTTCCAGCAAGTAGTAGTGTAGTGTACATAATAGTCGGTCCTTCCTTCTTCGCTCGCTGCCCTTCGCTCAGATCACTACAGCTAAATAATAGGAGCACGGAGTACGGAGTAACGTCAATAGGGTCGTTGTACAAGTGGTGGAACCCCGCATTCTGCAAGGACGGCGGGCGCTGGGTTGATTTTTAAAGGGTAGGGTAGGGTAGGTGGATTTCAGGCGAGGGTGGTATGGTGATGAAATGGATGGATGAATGACGGGGGGATGTTGGTTAGGGGTACGTGCTGTGAGTGAGTATCTTGGTGTTGGGATTAGGCGGCGTTGTTGATGGTTGCTTAAGATGTAGAGAGTCCCACGGTGAGGGATATACTTTTATACAGGATATGAAATCGAATGAATTGAAATTTCTTGCTGCGCTCGAGAGACTTATGTTCTAGTCTCATCGAAGCTAGCGCTCCACCTGCAAAGGGTACTCCTCGTTGCGTTCTCATATTACCAACCACCATACCAAGCTGGCCTTGTACCCACGCGCCCGCCCGCCACCATGCGTCCATCGACGTTAAGAAGTTCTGCATCAACGAGACACAACACCATGGAAAAAGCACTCGAGAATATCGCTTGTGTGAATTTCGCCCATGCAGCAGTCGCTTTGTCTGATCATACGGTAATGGTAGACGAGTACGCGAGACCAGTTGTGACCGTGAACGAGGTGTCGCAGCCGGGCACGCGCTCAAGACCGTCGTTGCTGATGTTCAGTCGGTTCAGGAATCGTTCTTCTGGATGCGATACGCCGCAGTCGAGTACCGGTGAGGCTGCTACTAGTCCTAAGGCTATATTCCGCCGTACGTCTTGGGGCGTGAAGAGGAGTGCTGTGCCTGTTCCTGTGTCTGTGCCTGAAGATGTGGTGGACGGGGAGAACCAAGACAGTCCTGTTGTATCTCCATCTTCGCCTGCTAGTGATGGCCTGGAGCGTCGAATATCGCTTTTACGGCGGTGTTCGGATTGGGTTTTGAAGAGGGACAGATGTCAGGTCTTGGAATGTGTTGAAGGGCCAGAGTGGACTTGTGAATGCAGTGATCGGCTAGTTACAGATGTGAGTGCTCCTAAGCTGTAAAAGGTGTGTAATATTTAACGACTCTTTTACGAACAATGATACTAAAATCCCCATAGCAGTGCCAAAACGTGAAAGCTCTCTACGAGGAGCAAGAGCAAGTCCGGGCAGACCACCTTCGAGGCATTGGTTTCACAAAGCCACTGGAATATTCCCAACCGCAATCGAAGAAAGTTCAACGCACTTGGCCATTCGTTTTTAGCAAACTCTAGAATACAGCTCCACCGATTATGAAGACTCTTTCTTCCTCGCGCTTTACCCATTGGATAACCTTGTTTGCGCTTTGGGCGAGGCCTGCCCGCGATGCGTTCGGGCCGGCAACGCAGTAGAATTCGAAGAGGGAGGTTGTCCATGCTAGGGAGATGCTGTCGCGGGCGACGCAGTGGAGGACTTTGACATGAGAATGCTTTGCGTGGGTTGAGGCATGGAGATTATGATATAAGCTTATCAGTCTGGTATAATTTGTTAGTAATTAGAGCTGTCTTAATTTCATAGTATAGTTGACGATTTGAATGAAGAGATGATATCAACTTACTTCCGCCGAGCAAGAAGACTGCTGAAATCGGGTGAAAGTGATGGCATCATAAATTGAACATTCGCACGTGACTTGTAGAGGAAATGCCGCAACTGCGTCCCTGGCACAATGTCTGCTGTACTCGGTCGTCCCTGTCGAACAGCAGCTTTGATGATATCCATACTCCCATTAGTTTCCAGCTGTGCGACTACGTCGTCTCGCATCTGCTTCAGCTCGTAAAAGCTTTCCTTGTCGGCGCTGATCAGAAGGATTGCTATTTCATCTTCTGGGCTGCTTCCTGCGGTTGAAGGTCTTTCGTCGGATGACGATTCCTCGCCGTCGTGAGCATCTATGAAGCTCACATACATGTACAAATATCCTGTTTTGTTGAAACCTGGAAGGCATACGGGAATCCAGTTTTCTCCTCCACCGGCCTTCACACTTCCAGCTTCAAACAACATGTTGAAGATCAGCGACAAATCACTGGGATGAAGTGAGTGTCGCTTTGGTCTGATGACACTGACGAGTCTCCCACCAGCGACGACCAGGCCATAGAGAAGCTTCTCGGTTCGTGCTTTCAGAAGTGTGTTGTTGATAGTGTGACGCTGTGATTTCCGGATTTTCAAGCATTCCAAAGCGGACAGGAGAGCTGACGGAGATCCTTTCGTGAAACTATCTGCAAGAGATGATAGTAAAGTCTCGGTGCCTTCCAGAGGCCTGCGAAGATCAGTATTCGGCCGATTCGTGAACAGTTGCGTCAGGGTCGGTAAGGTCAATGTAGATAGAATTTGCATATACAAAGCCTCCAACTGAGCCCGAAGCTGGGAATCGCTTTCTCCAAGCTTGCTTATAGCTACGAAATAGAGAGGTCCTTCTGTCGTTACCACAAATCTTGTATCGCCGGCAGTAAACCCCATCAAGGGGTCCTTCGCGTCTTGGAAGAACGAAATGATGGTCTGAATGATTCCGATATAACCATTAATGAGATTTTGATCACCATGTCTGCTGTAAATGGGCTTGCCCGCTGATGACAGGATAAGATAATGCTTGAGCTTTGCTTTCCATTGTAGCAAGACTTGCTCTGAGATGAAACATCAGCATGATGGCCTACGTATGGGGTGATAACCCACCTTCATTACCACCTTTGCTATCCACAGCCTCTACTTCGTCAAATTCGTGTTCAAAATTAAGCAATGCATTATCTTCGTCGTCGATGGTCTCAAATGGGTTAACATTTTCTGCTTGAGAACTGAGTAGCTTCCATGCTGGGCTTTGCGAATTGAGACCCTCGTCTAACAGGCTTGCAAGATCACCGTTTGCCCTCAGTGTCGGCGCATAACTCATCAAACTTGCACTATCGTCGAACTCGCTCCCATTTTGGCTGACTTTCCTGCTCGACGGGGTGCTAGTTCCTCCAGATATCCCATGCCCCGCCTCTGATACTGATCGACTCCCTGGCGTTGGAAATGTGCCTCTCGATCCATCTGGGAAGGAGAGAGTCTGTATATCTACAGAGGAGAGCGCAGTGGTAGGTTTCGATTGGAGAGCAGGTCGTTTACTTGGAGATAGTGGGGTACTTGGGCGGTCCCCGAGGAGAGAGGGTCTTGGAGGAAGAGGAGGCCGTTGTTCGTGCTCTTCATGGGGTTTACCATCATAGTTCTGGGGGGTGATGGTCGCTGTGGATTCGTCCGAGTCTGCATGCATTCTCTGCTTGGGAGCTTCGTTCTCGCCATCCTGTGTCATCGTTGCAGTAATTCCATCCTCCTCCGCAGCCGTCGCCGTCGGCGCTGTATCAATTGACGCGTGTAGTCGGTCATGAGCAGGAGATTTGCGTTGATCCGAAGAGTATCCCATAAAGTCCCAGCAGGGAGAGGAGAAGAATTTGAGGGCTGAAGATATTCTGCCTGTATACTGTCATCGACAGGGGGCGGTTGGAGCTTGGCTTAGCGAACCTCGAAAGAAGTCCTACACAAAAGAGGCCACGCACACGCATTGCATTGCGTAGGCGGCACCAACTACTTTCTTACAATTCTACAGAAGCAAAAGCAGAGGCTCGATATGCTTTGGATTTCTGCATCTGCGACGCCCTGCAAAAACCATGGCCCCCCTTGAGCCGAGCTCCGGGCGTCAATCTGCGTCCCCTACCAGCTCCGGGAGGGCATCCCCAATATCTAGAAAATGGACGACAGGTAGAGCTTCAACCATTGCTTTGCCAGATTCCTTTTGTGATACTAATATACAATAGCAGATGAGCCTCCAAATAAAGACAAAGCCTTTCGCAGATATGCGTCTGGGGTCGACCGTTCCCTGTCGTTGTTCGACACGGCCCTCCAGGAATGGGCGGATTACATTTCGTTTCTGGGCCGCTTATTGAAGGTTTGTGGCCTCAATATGTTTCTTGGAATGAAGATATTGATTTTTCCCAATAGTCCCTCCAAGCACATCCTACAACCACTGTTGTAATCCCGTCCAAAGCAATTGTCGCAAAGCGTTTGGCCCAGTGCTTGAACCCCTCCCTCCCCTCCGGCGTACACCAGAAGGCTCTCGAAGTTTACGCATACATATTCTCAATGATAGGAAAGGATGCTCTATCTAGAGATTTACCCCTCTATCTCCCTGGGCTGTCATCTACGCTGTCTTTCGCATCTCTTTCCGTCCGAACCCCGTTCCTTGACCTCCTCGAGAAATACCTCCTGAAACTCGATGGACGAGCGCTTCGTCCTGCCTTGAAAGCCATCATTCTTTCATTGCTACCAGGATTGGAAGAAGAAACAAGTGAGGACTTTGAGCGGACCTTGAAGCTCCTTGACGGATTCAAGCACGCTGTCAGACCTGCAAACGGAGAGGAGCTCGAGCAAAACCATAACAGTGGCGATGGATACTTTTGGCAGTGCTTCTTTTTGGCAGCTATAACTAGCAATGGACGCCGTCTTGGTGCGCTGGCGTATATGGTTCGCAGTCTGCCGAAACTTGGTCAACCTATCCCTTACAACGCGGCAGCCATTCCTGCCAATGGATCGCAAAAGGAGGAAGGGGCTTCGAGTTCTGCACGCCTGTCTGAATTGGTAACGTCTCCTGAGCCTGGACTGCTCTTGAGATGTTTTGCTGCGGGCCTAGCCGACGAACAACTGTTAATTCAGCGAGGGTTTCTTGACTTGCTTGTAACGCATTTACCGCTACACGCTCACGTCCTACAAAACCGCGTCAAGACGGAAGATCTGGAACTTCTGATAATGGCTGCTGCTGGAGTAGTCGCCCGGAGAGAGATGAGCCTCAACAGACGACTGTGGACATGGCTTCTAGGCCCTGAGCCTGTTGGTAACGAGAATGAAGGTGGGCCAGAATCTCCGACTTCTGTGACCGGAGATCCTCTGGAAGCACAGTCAGCATTGAGAACCCGCTACTTTGAAGAATATGGATTGCGGCACTTGACAAAAGCCTTGCTAAAAATGATTGAGCGAGAGGCTACAAATCCGGTCGACAGAGCGCGACCTTTCCGAATCTGCCTTTCTCTCATGGATAGGTGGGAGATTGGGGGCCTTGTGGTCCCTACAATTTTTTTGCCCATTGTGAACAGCGTTCGGAAGTACAAAGCCCAGGCGGTTAGCAAAAATGATTTCTCCGAAGTCCTTCGGAGTGCGAGCGTCTTCTTTGACGGGGTTGAGAGTGGTCTGATTTGGGGGGAGATAGTGGGATTAATCGCCCAAGCCATTGGGACCGGGAAAATCGCAGTCTCGGAGAGGATTGAGAAGCTGACATTGGTGAATTTCACCATTGCTCATTTCAATGTGCGGGAAGAGGAAATGCTTGTGATACACGCCCCTTTAACAACTCTAACTATATTGGCTATGCTAGGGGACGGAAGGCCAAAGACAGGGACCCAGCCAGGTGACGCCACTACCTCCGAGGACGTGTCGAGAATAGCTTTGAGCACTGCGATGGATCTCATCGAACTGATTCCAGAGCGAGCCTTTCAAACACGGCCATCAACGAGTCAGTCTATCGCTACCACCCACGACGGGGAGGCGACGCGAAATCTAAATGATGTTGAGATGCTTCACAACATCAAGAACTTTTACACTCAAGATCAAGGAAACCTCGATGCTGTCCCGCCCCCTTTCTCCTCACGCGACGTGTGTGAGCTTCTCTTGAGGGAAGCCGGCAACATTACAAGTCAGAGCTTGTCTGGTCTAGTGTCAAGTGCTGATGCTGGAATGAAAACCAAGCTTTTAGTTTTGATGCTGTCAAAGGTCCCTAAAGTTGAAAGTCTAGATGTTGCACATATGCTTTCAGCCATGCACAGTAAATTAGCTGTGCCTTCTCAGCTCCAATTCGTAGCCTTCACTTCAATCACCTCTCTTGCAACTACCCTTTATTCAACATCATACATCTCAGCGGCAGACCTATCGAGTCTTGTAGGTCCTCTAGTGCGATTAGCTTGGTCATACTTGTCGGCTTCGCAGCCGAAATATCACGTGGAGACAGTTCGAAGCCTTTGGCAACTACAAACCAGCCTATCCCTCTCAAATCGAGAGGTTGAAGCTGCGATTTGCTCTCTGATGGTGGAAAATGATATCCATGGTACATTTGCAAATCGCAATGCTGACTCCGGCCGGAGCTTTAGTATTCTTTGGACTCATACACTTCAAGACAATTCTGGAAATTTGGATCGCAGAGCATCAAAGCCGTCTAATGGCGAAAATAAGCGCCCAACCCGTGTATCTGGAATCGAAAATTACGAGGTAATGCTCACCAGGCCTTTATTCATACTATTGGACGCACTCCTTGACGAGCAGACGCAGCTCTTTATGACGGTGAGAACATGGCTCCAAAGCCTTGTTAGTATTGACAAGTGAGTAACGCCTGTGAAATATTGATACTCAAAATGCTAACTCATCTAAGGCTGTTCCATATCTTCGTCTCAAAATTCTCCGGCTTTGACTTCCTTCAGACGATATCGGTAAACAGTTCTCATTCCTTGGGTGGAGATGCACGCATATACACCGACGACGATGATTTGGACCAGTGCCTGTACTACCTGCAAACTTTATCGAATATTTTGCGGTGGTCATCCGAGAATATGTGGGCAGCTCTGGCTGAAAACACAATTTCTACTGACCAAAGTTATGCTTCATTGCATCGTATAAGTGAGTTATCCCAACATCATTATTCTTAACCGTTTCTGACATATTTAGCTGGCAACGACGGGGAAATAACCCTGCTCGAATTCTTTTTGCATGTTTGTCTCCGAGCAATATCTGGAACCTATGATCTAGAAAATGCCGAATTAAAATTTCGCGTTAGTCAACTCTATCGAACAGGTTTGACGATTCTCAATCGGATTCTTTTAAGCCCATATTCTCTGCAACTTGCCGAACTGCAATTAGAGCATGTTTTGATTGAGCGTTTGACTCAATCACTGGATGGGCCAGACCCTTACATTCAGGTATTACTACTGGATGTGGTTTATGGTGCTCTTAAAATTAGGAATGCATCGGCATCCGTTGCGGCACCGTTATCCCCGTCAACAGAGCACAGGCGATCCATCACTCAAGATACACTTCAAAGCTCCCGACTCTCATTGAATATGGATCGCGGGGAACAGATCCCTTCTTCAAGACTTCCTCCTCCTCCATCGTCGCTGATAAAATGCCTTCTAGCAGGCTTTGCTGCCCCTAGTAGTCGACCAGTTCTTGACAGCTGGGTCAGCTTCCTTACGGAATGTTTGCCTTTCTACTCCGAGACTATTTTCCAAATCCTCATCCCCCTTGTCGAAACGCTTTGTTCCCAGGTCGGCCACACGTTTGAGGATTTGCAGGTGACATTTAAGGAACCGGGTCTGCATGCCCAAGGCACCACTGCTCCTGAGACAACCCTCATTTCTCTATTGAACGGACTTGAACACGTTCTAGCCAGAGGTCATGACCGTTTGCTTCAGGATGAGCTCAGGGCTCCTGTGTTCAAGAGCCCAGAACAAGGTCAGGGCTTTTTCGGCAACATGGTGTCTAATGTATTCACATCCGAGGCTCCTCAAGCAAGGAGCGCTACTGCCAATAACCGTCTCACAGTATTGCTTTCATTTCAGGATGCAGTGCGCATATGTTTTCTCATCTGGACATGGGGAGGACATGATGGGAGTCTTCAAGATGCAGACTCTTCCGCTTCCTTCAACTATACTTCTTTACGGATGAGAAATCGTGCTCGAAGGTTGCTTGAGCATCTCTTTGCTGCCGAAGCTCTCGAATGTTTAGAGACTGTTGTGGAAGTGTGGCAGAAGTCTTCCAATAAAGATGCTGATTCGCGATCACCGGTCGTCTTCAATCTCCTCCATGTACTTGATGGCTCAAGACCAAAGCACACTATTCCCGCTATCTTCAACGCTATATACAGTCGCACCAATCCATCTGCTCTCGACCCAGCTCGAAAATCAACATTGACTTCATCTCTCAATGATACAGATCTGGTAATCTTCTTGGTTGAATATGCCCGATCCCTGGAGGACGATGCTATGGATGAGATCTGGACCGACTGTATGACATTTCTGAGGGACCTGTTAACAAATCCGTTTCCTCATAGACAGACTTTACCTAGTCTGCTTGAATTTGCAGCCATACTTGGAGAAAAGGTTGACAACACCAACTTCGGTGAGCAGCGAAAGATGCGAAGAGATCTAGGTGTAAGTTGAAAAGTGCCTCATCGAGATACAACACGCTAATATCACTAGGACCTTTTTCTCCGACTCCTCACCGCAATTTTTACAACAAGACCGATGGGGTTCTTGGAGAGCGCCGCGGAAAATGATGCTCCTCCTTCACCCCGACCAAGATCATTGGCAAGATCTAACGATGTTGTTGGTATCCTGGCGTCCATAGCCCCCAATCTCCCTAAAATCCTCGTGGAGGCCGATCGTATTCTTTCGGCAGCAAACACAATATCCAACAGTGTCATTGGTCCAACTTTTAAGTCCAAATCGTTCCCCGATAACGTCTCGAAAAGCACATTAGAATTATTGTACCAATTGACTAGACTTACAAATACCCAGAAGGCTTGGAGGAAAGACTTAGGCGATGCCTTCAACGATACGAAGTTCTTTGGCAGCTCAGTCTCCCTCGTTGAGAGTGATTGGCTCCCATTACTGAAGCAATGGACCCTAAGTGACAAGGAAAGAATGCCGGAAATATTGTCGCGCATTGTGCCTCCCAGCACAGCAGGAATAGTTTTCGGTGTTGGTGCCACTTCAGCCAGGCTTGAAGCTGATCGAAAGACGCAACTAAATCTACGCCGGGTCGCAACCCTTGTTCTAGCCACTATGGATGATAATTTTGTCACGGATCTATCAACGATGCAAGAGAAAATCGTCGAAATTCTAGCCGCAACTACAACCTCATCTCCATCTTCAAATACTCGAGCAGATGTATATCTCCTGCTTCGTGCATTATGTTTCAAGACATCGGCTGTTCATCTGGCCACTCTATGGCCCATGATCAATGCTGAGCTCCACGCAGCCATTTCTTCGGTCGTAGCGCCAGATCACAGCGCCGCTTCCGAGACCTTCAACAACACGTCTGTTTTGCAGGCCTGCAAGCTTTTGGATACACTTATATGCATCGCACCCGACGATTTCCAGCTTCATGAATGGCTCTTCATAACCGACACAATCGACGCTGTCTACCGACCAGCAAACTTCCACCCCGTCGCTCTCGTCGACGAACTATCCGAAGAACTAGGCTCCACGGCCTTAGCATCCGCAACACAGACGGAATCACCAGCTATGCAAGCGTCGAAGAGCTCTACCCGACGGCCACTGATAGGGCCAGGCGGTATCAGTGACGAGGGGCCCTGGGAGAGGAAAGACGAGCTGGTCGGCAAGGTGTTGAGGCCGTTCTTTTCGCAGTTGAGCATTTTTGCATTTGAGAGTACGTACTCGATGGGGGCGCCGGATTGGGAGGCATGCAAAACGGCGCTTTTGGGGGATCTGTTTGACGAGAGGAGCATTGTTAAGGCATTGTAGATGGGGGTTGGGGTTGCAATTGGTAGGTACTGTAATGATTTGATATCCCATGTTTTGCGTGTACTGTATTTGCGTGTACTGTACGATAGATATGGCGTGATTGCGTGCGAGACGAGGTACAGGAGGGAGTGCGAGTGTACGGAGTAGAATACGAAGCAAGCTAGTTCTCTGATATTCATCCTGTCTTATGTATGCTACTTACCCCGTAGATTTATGCTTCTTAGAACTTACAGTCCATTAGAGGCAAATATCCCGTTTCTCAATCTGAATTTTAACCAAAACATCCTCGATTGAGAGGAAGAACGGAGCTTGAGTACCGGCTGTGGTGGACAGAAAAGCGGCACTAGTTTCTAACGTGCCCGGCGGCGTGATGCTAAATATCGATGATAATGAGTGCCGGTGGTAAGACATAGGCTTGATACCGTAGGTGAGGTAGCGATTTTGAAAAGCCGGATGAGGATGAGGACTCATTAATGGCAAAGAACTGTAATGAATATAAAATTTGAAATAGAGCGTGGTACAACCACAGCGGTCTATAAGCTAGTTGAAAAGTGAGAGATAGCACGAGATCGGAAATAAAGGAAGGCTACTTAGCCTGAGAGAGTCACATTGAACTGCTTTGGGTAACTGGGTAAGGGTAATGAAAAGCCAGTAACTTTACAGCTAAGCATTTGCAATCGCCTCAAATCTAATCTGATCATGACTTGTAACTGATGAAAATACTTCAGTCTCGTATCCCGAAATCCAAAACATAAAAACGTAGTAATGTGAATTTGTTGAGTTTTGCTTTCCCCGCTTATATCGAAGCCCCTCAATTGTGGTGTTCTGCTAATTTTGCAGCTAATGCTGGCCTGCCTCAGGACAGACAAACCGACGATGTGCAACAAAAATGTTTCCGCTCGACTTTGTTTCCTCCTGAGGCTTCAAGGCATGATACCATACCTACCTATGTACCTAGGTACCCACTTCCCGTACACCCTTGTCAAAAGCCAATGTACTGTGCAGTAGTACCGCATTCGAGTTCGGCCATCCTCAAGCAGCAGCGGGAACGTAAGCTACAAGAGCTTTACTGGCTCCCTCCATGCAGTACTGAACAACCTCGATTTTCTTTCCCTCAGGCGCTAATCGCGCGATCTGTTTCAGATTGCTTGTCCTTGGCAGGAAGAGCGCGGAATCCATCCCCTCGCAAGCTGTGTGGATATCGTTGATGGAATATGGAGCCATTGTCTTCAGGTTGAAGACTCCATCTAATGAGTAATTTGGGCCGCCCCAGGGAGGCGAGGCGAAGATGACAGTTTTGGAACGGTCGATTGAGGTTTGGTTTTTCTTGAGATATGAGAATGAATCGTCGTTGATCCAGGTGATTTGGTCGGCAACGCCGTAGATGCGGGCATTGTTTTGTGCGCAGGCTATTACTGAGGCGTCTTTCTCGATGGCTATAATAGTAGACCATCGGTTTGAGAGCGCGAATGCGATTGCATTTCCGCCTGCGCCGGCGAATATGTCGATTACCACAGTCTTTGACGAGGGTGTACTGGCCACGAGATCACTGGCTATCTGTCTAATGATATGTTAGAAATAATTGAGTAGTTCCAAATACCAGAACTTACCTCGCAACAGGCTCAGGGGTGACACCGAACCAGGCATCGTCTGTCATGTGTATGCCCTCATCATACAGAGAGAATATGCTGTACCGCTGCTCCCAATATCTAAATTGACGTTAGTTTAGCTCGTTTATAGTTAAAATTCCACGTACTTCTGAATGTCCCATGGAACATCAGCTCGGCGCTGGTAATGGTGGCAGTTGTCTGTCAGAGGAAAGCTCTTTGGCTCTGGGGCGGGGCTAGAATCTACGCCGCTCATGTTGCAATCTTCTTCTGGCTGTCTCGCCATATTTGGAATTTCCGTTGGAGGTTGAATAGCCGCGCTAGGTGATAGATTGAAGATTTGTATTGCACTTGGTTCTCCTCCAGCAGGAATCGAATCTGTGGGCAAAGGCTCTGAAAAAAGGGGATGTATTTGTTGGTGGTGCTCTTGAGATGCTTCCACTATTCTGGAAAGATCGCGATCTGATGAAAAGAAAGTTCTTCGACGGCTTCGTTGCGAGTTCTTAGACAGCGCTTGAATTACACGCCGTGTGCTTCTCCCTCCCCTTGGTTTTGTTTTAAGCCTGCTTTGGTGGCCTAAGAGCACGCCTTTCAATTTGGCTTTTCTTCTAAAGGCCTCAGGGGTGATCGCTTTTCCGGCGTATCTTGGCTGCCTTTTCTTTTGCCAATTTATAGGGAAGCTCCAATGCTTCACTTTCTTGCGTTTCTTTGATTTGGATATTGGACTTGGACTTGCGATTGTTTCGAATTTGATCGAATTACTGCCTGTTAGCTCCGGGGTTTGGGTGCTGTCATAAATCACGGGTATTTTCGAGTGATGGTGTTTCGAAATATCCACATCCCCTCGTTTGCGAATTTCGATATCTGATACGACTTAAGGATGGTCTGATCTTCTTATACGTGGTTCATTTGATCTGACGATGACTTGTACCCTCGAAGGCTTAGATCGCAACGCAGAATTTTGACTGTCAGTCCATGTTCTCTTGGCGACGGAGTCTTCGACGTCTGTGATTTCCGGTCGATCGAGCCCAGCTGCTTCCAATAAAAGCTCTATTTCCCGTTCCTGGTGGCTAATTTTTCGTTTGCGAGGCTGTTCCAAAAAGTTTGCATGTGATGATGACTGCGTTGTCATGAATCTATATGCCGGACAACTAAAACAAATAGTCTCCCACTGGCGGAAAGACTCGAGAAAGAAAGAGGAGATGAGCACTCTTCAGTGGCGACGATGCACTAAACACAGCTCCAGCCCGCTCCTATACGAGTCGATCAGACTTGAAGGTACTCTGCGTAGACAAGTTAGCAAAGACTCATGATGGGACCAAGAAGATTCAAAGGCACAACATAAAAACATACCACATCCACCAAACAACTGATGATCCCGTTTGCTTGTTAGATGGCGGAGGAAAAGGCTGAAGGGTTGAAGGAAAGATGGTTGGAATTTAGTTCACGTGCAGCGCGTGCTTCGAGATTTGGAGCTTGGACCCAACAAGGCTGACTTGCCAGATTGCTGCTCCCTCAACAACACTTCTACACACGACACTTTAATGAGCTTCCGGATTTGCTGAAACTATGTTCAACGCACTCAATCGATTTATTTCCCGGCTAGACTCGGATTCTCCAACCCAGAATTCCACTCATGGAGCCTTTGGATTCCAAGTACTACGCAACAAGTCTCCAGAGCTCGGAATTGAGCCTTGGTTTGACTTCATAGTTGGGATCAATGGGCGCATGATTGTACATATGTCTATTCCGTATGCTACTTCAAGTGCTAATATGGTTAGGATGACTCGGACCCAACTTTGTTTGGTCAGGAAGTTCGCAACTGTGCTGGTAGTACAGTAACCCTTGGGATCTGGAGCGCGAAGGCAAGATGGAACTGATCTCGAAGTAGATACACGCTAATCGTGTATACAGGGCCAGAAGACAAGAACTCTTCATATTCCCGTTTCTGCCAACCAATCATCACTTGGTCTCGCTCTGCAATGGACGTCACTTTCCGCAGTAACCAACATTTGGCATATCCTCGACGTACCAGCCAACTCACCAGCCGATCTCGCAGGTCTTCTACCATATAGCGACTACATTCTAGGCACCCCCGAAGGAGTCTTACATGGCGAAAGCGGTCTTGGGGAGTTGGTCGAGGACCACATCGGACGACCACTACGCCTGTACGTATACAATAACGAATACGACGTCACCCGAGAAGTCACAATCCATCCCAGCAGAGATTGGGGCGGAGAGGGGGCTTTAGGATGTGTATTGGGATACGGAGCTCTCCACAGACTACCAGCACCGCTCAGCGAACCCGTTGCTGCACCCGGGGAGACGCTGTTCGAGACTGAAAACGCACGATTCTCAAATGAAGAGCTTAGACCACTTTCCGGAGTTGGGGGCGGCGACTTTTTCGTCCCAGCAGCCACTTCTGATCCTTCAGAACTGCTGGTTCCAGCACAGTTGGCGGCGGGTCCTCCAAGGGCTACGACTCCGGCTAAGAAAAAGGAGAGGAAGTATGGGCACAGTCCTAATAATGTGTTGGATGATTATTTTATGGAGGGGGAGAAGAAGAGTAGAGAGTTGGATCATGCGCCGGGCGCAAAGAGCACACCCCCACCACCACCTCCTAAAGCAGGTGGTCCGCCAAAGGCTGGGGGACCTCCTAAAGCGGCAGTTGTGGAGGAGACAGCAACAGCAACAGCAGATGCAAATGATAGTGGAGTAGATTAGAATATCAGATGTTTGAATCCCAAGGGTTGTTAAGCAGCCTTGAAATTACAGTTCCAAAAAATGCTTTGATTCCATTTGCAAACGCCATTTGTGACTTTTGTTATTCATACACTGTCTCGGTGGCCCAGATTCCACGCCCGCGATTTTATACATATCTAGTTAATGAAGTTGACGCAGAAGAAATGAAGGATCAAGCTGCCAAACACGTAATCCGCAAACGCCCTGTTGAAATTCTGTCAGCATAACTTCCTCTCATGATTGGAAAACTGGATGAGATCCTTACCTCTCAGCAGAAACCTCCCCAAACTCCGCCTTATTCTCAACATTCGTCTGTATCCGTAACGAGGCTACTCCAATTAGTCACCTCCAACCTCATCTCAAACACATTCAAACTCACCCGTCAAAACAAACTGTCCCACCGTCGCCGAGAACCCAGAGAGGAAAGCATTGAACGGCTACAAGCACATAGTCAGCACACCTTCTCACTGCCACACGTCTGTCTAATCGAACTCCGGACCAAGGAGAAGGGCAAGACATACGTAATTCCCAGCAATAACGCAATACACAAACTGCAACACGCCGACCACGACCAGAAAGCTCATGAACACATCAATCAGCTTCGTGCGCTGCGGCGTCGTGTCCAGGTAGTTCTCCCATATGCCTAGTGCGATTTCCTGCGGGCTCTGGTTGCGTGCCTTCTTGCTGGGGATGGGGACGGAGGGGCTGCTGAATTGTGTTGTGGTGGTTGTGGTGGTGGATGATGGGGTGGATTCGCGGGCTGAGCGTTTCGGTGCCATTGTTGGGTGTATGGAGTTTTGAGGTTTGACTTGGTTTGGTGATTCTGGTGGTTTGGTGTTTGGAGCTGTGAGGCCACGAAGCTTGATGCTAATGCAGGGTGTAGCGCCAAGGTATTGGCAGGGGTATTTACAGTAGGGCGGAGGTTCCGCGCCTCCTCCCGCCGAGGTGGAGAGGAGAGGGGAGGGGTGGTACAAGGAGCTTGCTTACTCCGTAATTGAGGGAAGTACAGGCGCCATTCTATCTTCAATTACATTTACAAGCTCAACACTTGATTGAAATCTACCTGTGAAGCTTCTCCTCAATTGCAAATATGGCAAGTTCATTCTATGCATGCAAAACTACATTCGTGCTCTGATGGAAAACTGAGCTAATGGCATCATTACAGGGCATCGAAATTCCAGCATATATCATCGGCGCTCTCACCGTAGGAGGTGGAACATTCGGATACATCAAGACGGGCTCACTCCCCTCAGTTATCGCCGGTGTTACTGTTGGCACATTGGTATGCACATCCGCCGCCCGCTCCTACTCAAGCTTCTAGGTACCGGTATGCTGACAATCGATTATAAGTACTTGCTTGGCGGCTACCGCATTCAAAATAAGCATACATATGGTGTTGAACTCGCGCTCCTTGCTTCGATTGTCCTGGCTGGTTCTTCGATCCCGAGAGCGCTTCGGAGCCAGAAGCCATTGCCGGCTGGGTTGAGTGTTTTGGCGTTGTATGGACTTTATACGTATGGCAGTGCTTGGTATGCTAAGCTGTGAGGCTGTGGGGATATGAGGGGTGGGGTTTGTGGTAATGGATGGATTGGATGTTGATATGAGACAGGGAACAAGGTAGGCGCGGTTACTCTGGCATAGCTTCTCGAGCTACTGGGTGCTATAGCTTTTCGTCCTCCCTATGACAGCGCAGGCGGGAATCACTAGTTGATCGTTTCGACCTTGCGTTGCAATTGTACCCCTTGTTAAAGGCCAGTTCCTTGTTGACGCAGGTGTGATAGCCATCAACTCCCTATTGTACATTCCAGGTTCCCTCCCGGTTCTGTGGCGCGAGGTCTTGTGAAGCTCTGCCCAGTATCCCAACACCAGTAAAACACCCCCCTATAACTCCTTAAAACATCGCCCATAGCTCTTCATGTACGGCACCCGGATGTCCTCCCTCACTCATGAATTGGAGTCAATCTCAGCCCACTTCGCCCTGATCTCCTGGTTCTTAGCCTTCGCAGCCTCCCGATTCTTCCTCGTTCGCTCGAGTCGTTGGGCTCGCAGACACATATTGACGGCTGTCTTTGCATCGTTGCACATTCCCACTGATTTCCAGAGGAAGCCTCGGGCGTGGCATTCGTCGAGGATTGTCATGACTTCCTCGCATGCTGTGGCGAGTTAGCTGCGGCCTTTGCAGTCTAGATTGGAGCAATTACTGACCAGTGTTGTCTTTTGTATGCAAGTGCGGATGCATGTTGATCAATTGAAGGTGTCTTCACTGTATGGCTTGATTGAAGTTTGCAGATGTTGTCTGATGTTTGGTGGAGTTGATCGATTTGGAGCGCGGCGCGCCATTCGGCAGCGGAACTTCCCGCTACATTTTCTCAAGCTCTACCCAAGCTCTCAAGGCAACTTCACAACATCTTCTACAACACAACCATGACGCAACAAGTCTCCCAGAAGAAGCAGCAAGGTCAGATCCTATCTGCATGTACGATCGCATGCGCTAACTTATATTACAGAGCTACAGCAGCAGTACGAGATCTACAAAAATGGCCTCCAACAGATAGCCTCGAAAATTGGCGACGTCGAGACAGAAGCAGAGGAACATAGGTGCGTCCCAGATCTTGCTCCTACTGCAGTCTAAGAACCGTTTGCCCGGTTTCGGGAACGGCGCAGATGTCATGGTTTCCACTATGAAGAAAAAAAGCTATAATAAGCTTCAAACTCACCGCCGGCAAAGCCACGCTGACCGCCTTTGTACATAGACTTGTGCTAGATACTCTGGAACCGCTCCCTGTCGATAGGAAATGCTTCCGCATGATTAATGGAGTTTTGGTGGAGCGGACGGTGAAGGATGTTGTGCCGGCGCTGAAGACGAATTCGGAGGGGCTGAAGAAGGTGTTGGAGGAGCTTATGAAGCAGTACCGGACCAAGCAGGGTGAGATGGAGACTTGGAAGAAGAAGCACAATATCCAGGGCAAGTTATCTCTGTTTTGAGATTTCAACTTCTCAGCTGCTCAACCATATCTTAGAACCCATACTAACCTGCGTATAGTTGTGTCTCAATAGAAGTTTTGATCACGGGGTTAGGGAAGCTACGTTTCCTATGCCATGGCGAGTTTATGACATACTGCATGGAAATCAACGGAGTCTTGGTGTTACGTCAAATGGCATGTAGAAAAGTGCGGAGTTTGGAGTGCAAGGCGTGTCAAATCGAACGTCATCTATCGTATTCTGCTCTACTGCCGGGGAAGTGAGACTCGATGTCCGGGAGAGTTTGCAACTGCAGTTATCTTCCCTCCTAAAATAGATGACAAGGCGAGGCAAGGCAAGCCAAATCTTCTGAATATTCTGGAATTGATGAGGTGTCACGGCCAGGAAGTGAGGCGGCTTTGACATGATTCGAGGGCGCTTCTTTGCGTCTGCAAAGCCCTATCAGCCTCGCTGCTGCCCAACATGACGTTGAAGGCCACCAGCGTCCGAAATGCGGACTTGGTTCGCAAACGCGACAGTCTTCGCTGGCATAGATAGGGATAGGTAGGTACCAGGCTTGAACTGCATGCAGGACACTAATTTCTGGGGGGGTGGCACGCCTTGGATTTCCTCGTGGGGGAAGAAGATCGCGATTATCAGCCACCATGTCAGTGTTCTCTGTTGTACAAGTAGATTGGACCTGGTCTTTCAGGGGAAGTGAAACGCCATTCGAGAACAATATATCGAGATGCATGCACTGCCGTTAAAAACTGTCCGCCCAGACCAAAGAAGAAAAGAAAAGAGGAAAAAAGCAAAGAAAACCAAGCCCGAATAATCCTCAGGATTCATGTCATGGGATAGGATGATCAAGATGTCATTATTTCGGCCGTAAAGGGTTTAGTGGGTGCGTTCGAGGCCAAGTCGTGAGTTCATTGGCTGCCTAGAGCCATTTACCCGCCAGTGACAGCTCGCGACTCCTGCTGTTATTCCCTTCCCCAGACAGCCTGCCAGCCATCCAGCCAGTCAACTCCTCTACCTGACTTGATATTTTTATCACCAGTTCTCATTCGTTTGCCCGTTGATAATAATCCAACCATCAAGGTACCTGACCTGACCCTGAACTGCACTGGACAGACCACCAGGACATACCATACCTACGTACTCAGGGCATCGGCATCCATTATTCCCATCCCATCCCATCCCCATCCCCATCCCCATCTCATCCACTCACACACCGCTGTCACCTTGCGCCGCGCCCGCGTGCCTGTCACACGAGCCCGTTCAGCTGCAGACCGCCCGCCTAGCCTTACCTACCGATCCGATTCCATTTGTTTTGACAAACACCCGTCAAACCAATTACTGGCCGCCCGCAGTGCACAGTATTTGCATCCTCGGAATCTGTCGCGCAACTCAACAACGCGAACGCGACCCAAAGCCTCGCCATTCTAACCCCCCCCCCACACGTAGTCTGTACAGCCTCTCCTGCACACTACGCCATCAAGATCCAGATATCCCAATTCCAAGGCTTCGTGGTGCTGCTTCCGCCCTGAAAATCTTCCGGTAGGTCGACAATCAATCAATCAATGTACTCTTGGGTGGCCGTTTGGAATTGACCCGCATATGCAGGCCCGCGCCGCATCGCATCTACAGTCCCCCTCCTTCGAACACCCACTCCCCTCACCCCCTACCTACCCTACCCCCCCAGCGCAAACTCATCAACAGAGCTGCATTAGTTCGGCGTCATACTCTCCCTCGAGGGATCTTCCACCGCCCGCAGCATTAACTCGTAAATCCGCCTTACTACTGCTGCGACGTGGCAAGTTGACCAAGCATTTTCCGCGAATCTGCCCCTCCTAGGTGCAAGAATCCGGACTTATAATGAGTTCGAGCCCGAAGGAAAATCAGGATGTTGTCCCACAAGGCGACGGGGCTCAATCGCCAGCCGACGAAAACATGGACATTCCTGGCGGGTTAGTGACGGCTACTTGCTGCAAAAGTACTTGAAGCTAATGTTTGTGTTCTCTCCAGATACGAATTCGAGGCGAGTACATCTCATATCCTCGCGGGTACTTGCTGTTCGTGTACAGCAAGCTAATTCTTCCTTCCCATACAGGTCAAAGAGCAGGACCGATGGCTTCCAATTGCGAATGGTTAGTCTTAAAACCCTCTCCCCGAATTGCACGCAAATATATTCTCCGTAGGTTGAAGGTTGCCGTGAGTGGCATCGCTTCACCTTTCGTGCCCATTGCAAGCGCGTGTTCTACAGCCAGTCGTTGAGCTCGGAGCGCAAACGATTGATATCTTGTTGTACTACTATTGTCACACATTCTATCATGTCCCACGCTTCCTCGTCATCTTCCCCAGAGGCACCTCGCGCTTCCAAAGCTGGGAAACATGAGTACTCAGATGCTAACATAAGGAACTTCGCACCAGTTGCTAGAATTATGAAGACGGCCCTCCCAGAGAATGCGAAGATTGCAAAGGAAGCAAAAGAGTGCATGCAAGAATGCGTCAGCGAGTTCATATCATTCATCACAAGCGAAGGTTCGTCCCGTCCCGAATTATGAGACAGCTCGTTTGCAATTGCTGATTGTCCAATCACAGCCTCCGAGAAATGCCACCAAGAAAAGCGGAAGACGGTCAACGGCGAGGACATCCTGTTTGCAATGACCTCCCTTGGATTTGAGAATTACGCCGAAGCACTAAAGATATACTTGTCAAAGTACCGTGAAGTAAGTGCTATACATGGCATGTCAACTACTACCGAGCGTTTGGTCCTATGACGATAGCGAATCAGAGCTGACCTCCTGAAACAGACCCAATCCACAAGGGGCGAAAATCGACCCGGCAGTCAAGGATATGGATCAACAGCACCTGGTGCGGTTGGCGGGGCCCCCAATGCAACCCCGTCGACAACGTTTCAAGGCGGTGCAGAGGGTACCAATAACATCCTGGGTGGTCCGACAGCCGAAGGTGAACACGACACCGGCTTTCACGGAAGCCTGTATGGCGGTCCAGTCCCGAGCGGACACAACGGCGCAACGGGTGGCGATGGCTATTGAGGATTTGGCAGTTGATTTGAGCAAATGCAAGGGCGTATGACGGTGTTACGGCGATGGTAACGATGATTGGATGGATATGAACATGGGGTATGGATATTTGGATTTACCTTCTTTGGGTGTATTGACTACCGGGTATGTTTCTAGGACTGGGCTTGGTCTTAGACGGGGAAATGCAGGGGATGGCCCTGTACCTGGGGCCGTACATGAAGACACAGGTTTAAAAGTATGGCGGAGCTTGTTGCTTTTAGATTTCTTTGCTCATTTGAGCAGTATTCAGTCGCCTGAGAACCGCTCTCAAGATCTAAATGATCACATGAGCAGCAGCAACAGATGTAGGAAGGATACAGACCACAAAATACTTGTCAATAATAGGATTATATGTTGAAATTTTACCTTGGTGGGGCCTACAGAAAGTGAGTTTTAAGAATCATTTCGGCGTCGCAAGTGCATCCATCATTGGTTCGGTTGCTTCGATGGGTTTCTGCAATTGGATAGTTTTCGGTCTTTAGAAAGGGCTTGGTGGTCTCTTTTTCAAGATTCCAAGATTCCAAGATTTCAGTTAATTCGTTACTTCATCACTCACTCAAGGACTACAGTAACGTGGGAATTCAACGGCAGGCAACTACTTTTTCATCCAGAGCATAGAGCGTTAAGAAATGGATGATATGTCTAGATTCTCAGAATATTTATGTTTCTATCTATCAAAATCGCCATGTACCCGTTTTCATGCCATAGTAACCCCTTTTTCGCCACTCTTATCCAGGGCTGGGGACGTTTCTATGTTTCTCTATGGTGGCAGATGAAAGGGTCATTCGTGAAGGAAAAGAGGGAAGAAGAAAAGAGAGGGAAAACTTCTAGATGTTAGGATGGGTTTTTATGTAGGAAGATGGATGTTTTGTTCCAGTTTGAGGAACCCTGATATAAGTAGAGCAGCTATGAGGAGAGCAGCACTTGTAGGTTGTAGCTACGGCGGAGGAGGCGGGGAGGATGATGGAGAGGAGGGCGAGGGTTTGGAAACGTGTTTGAAGGTTGATTGGTTATAAGGGGTTGTATTAAGTTGTATGGATTGTATGGATTGGATGGATTGGATGGATTCCTTGTTGGAGGATATAAGTAGAGGACTTAGCGATTCTCTCTTTATATTCAGGTCAATTTCCACATAACCGCCTAAATGAGAAATGCCATTGAAACAAAGAAGCAGCCTATTTTTAATCCTGTTATGGCGCTGTAGAACGCGCGGTATAGGATGTGCTATGAAGTAGAGGATGGCAGGATGCGCTTTGATATGACTGACTATATCTTTGAGATTGAGAAATCT
Organism: Lachnellula arida; assembly: GCA_007821475.1. Taxonomy (NCBI): domain Eukaryota; kingdom Fungi; phylum Ascomycota; class Leotiomycetes; order Helotiales; family Lachnaceae; genus Lachnellula; species Lachnellula arida. Next base: position 31,092 of record QGMF01000135.1, read on the forward strand.
CAAATCTCTTTTTTCTATAAGCACGTTTTAAGAAATATGATGTATACTGAGATAAAGGAACCATATTGCTGAATTGAGTAGTTAAAGAGCAATTACATGTACAAGTTAAGGTATACTTGTACCTCATTATTGGAATAGTTAGTTGTGGACCCCACTTCCACTGTACCTCAGACGTTTCCGGGTTAGCGCTAGTGGGGTAGGCACGTGCAAATATGCCCGAAAATTTCATGATACGAATATGTTTCAATCTTCGATAGCATCGCACACGACAGTGACGATCACTCGGTTTTGCCAACCCTACACCACTCTCCGGAAGCTCCAACGTTGGATCCATGATACCTACACTCTTTACCTAAACTAGCGACATCTCGCCGTCGCCGTCGCGTCTATGGTGTCCCTCGTCCCCATGGTTCAGGCCCAGCGCTCAGCGCCTACACCAACCTCGAAACCCAGCAAACCCCTCCTCCGCCACGCAAACCTGGCGGGAACGATACGAAAGCGCGACGATGCAGGTATAGACGATGACTTCTTATTGGCACCTCCGAATCCGAATAAGAGAGCTCGCGTCACCTTTAATCCGACCGTCGAGGAGAAAATCATGGATGAATACAGTGTAAAAGGGCGGAGTTTAAAGGAAATACGCTCGGAGACTAGGAGAGCGATAGAAGCGCATAAGAGGGGCGACAGTGAGGCGTATGACACTGTAAAAGAGGTGTTTGCGCCGAGGAGAGGGGGCGATGACGAGGAACCTGAGATGAGGGTCGAAATGAGGACGTACCTGTTAGCACTTACCAGCTACTCCAAGGAGTTGGACAGAAGATGCTCGGGTTTGGTGAAGGTAGTCGTCGACTGTGAGTGGATGGGCAGAGATAAGGGATTCGTCGAGGCTTATGTGCGGTTTCTGGGGAGTCTGGCCAGTGCGCAGGGTGCGTATGTGGGGATGGTGCTTGGAATGTTGGTTGGGCATTTCCATGGAGGTAAGACATTCCTCGGCATATCGCGTCGCCAATCTCTGACCCCGAATGTAGTGCGATTATCGAGTGGACGTATGGAAGGCTGTCCTGATGTGAACCGAGATCAAATGGTTTTGAGGATACACAAGGCGCTTGAATATCTTCTTAAAGTAGTCCCGTCTGCGAGCAACACCCTATCTGCGATTTTAAATGCCAAATTCCCCTTCCAAGACGCGACCAAGACCGTACACATCACATATATCAAGAATCTGATACAGCTGATCGAATACGCGCCTGAGCTAAAGTCTGATGTTTTCGCGCTCGTCACGGATAGACTTGTCAAGGTTGATGTCCAGATGCAACTGGACCTTGACGATCTTGATGACGAAGTTACAGCCGCCGTAGCTCAAACTGTCTTGACCCAAAACTCCGAGGAAGATGATGGCGAGGATTCAGACAGCGATGTGGACTCAGTCACCAGCGATGAAGATATTCACAGCGATTCGAGACGAGTCAAGGAGATCTCGGGCAATATTGAGAAGATGGACGCCATCCTTGATCTGCTTTTTACTATATACAGTCCATACTTCACGGATCCGAACAGCGTCGAAGCCACTTCGATGTTCGAAACTTTACTTGCGCATTTTACAAATATTATACTTCCGATCCGCCACGCTCGACATACGCAATTCCTACTGTTCCACTTCGCCCAGACAGCCGACCATTTCGTGGATCGATTCGCTGGAACCTGTGTCGATCTAGCTTTCCGGCCTGGTCAGCCTGCCGTGCTAAAGCAATCGGCAGCATCCTATTTAGCCAGCTTTGTCGCACGGGGTGCCCACGTTGAACCCGAAGTCATCCGGACTGTTTTCGAACTCATCGGAAGCCACCTGGACAACATCCGTGTTGAGAACGAACTCACCTGCCGAGGCCCAGACTTGAAGCGATACGGTACATTCTACGCCATGACACAGGCCCTCCTTTATATCTTCTGCTTCCGCTGGCGTGACCTAATCATCTCCACCGACGTGCTAGAAGACGACGACCCAACGGGCTTCCTAGATCAAGACCTAGACTGGGCGCCAGGAATCAAAGAAACTCTCTCCAGCGCCATCTACTCCAAACTCAACCCTCTCAAAATCTGCACTCCTCTCATCGTATCCGAATTTGCAAAGATCGCTCACCACCTCCGCTTCTTGTACGTGTACCCGCGTCTAGAAAGCAATAAGCGGATTCGACTCAGTCAATTCTCTTCCTCGCAAGCAAATGGTGCGCTGAGAGATACTGGGAATGGCGGCAATGACGAGAGTTGGCATCAGCTGGAATCGTATTTCCCGTTTGACCCGTACCAGTTACCTATGAGCAAGCGATGGGTCGAGGACGATTACGTGCAGTGGAAAGGCGTGCCTGGTCTCAATCAGGACGAGGAGTCTGATGATGATAGTGCGGACGAGGACGATGAAGAGGAGGTGGAAGTCGAGGAAAACACCGCGACTGACGATGAAGACAACGAATGAGCACCTGAATAATTCTCACATCCGCATTTGAGCTGGAGTTTTTTGGTTGCTTAGCTCAGGTTTGCTTGGCTGGAGTTTTGGGCATAGCGTGCATGCATGGGAAAGAAGGAAAGATTTGATTTGAACAAGGCTTGGGCTTTCGCTTTGGTAGTTGGCAAAAGTTTAGCGCTGAGGGTCAATGTGGTCTCAAAACGGCATTGGAGGCGTTTAAATATTCTGGTCCTGAGTATATTCACATGTTTTGTGAATACTGGTAGTCATTTTGAGAGGAGGATATATGTCTGAATCTGCAATTGCTCGTAGCTTAGAGAGAGATTTGGCTGCTAGTTTAGATAGATATAGAAAAGAAGATAATTCCCACATGCCTTTTCCTTTGGTTTCCCTTATTTTCCTCGAGGTTGAGTCTGAAATCTAGTGCATTTTGGTATCCTCAATTCTTTCACCTTCTCCTTTTGCAAGCGCAGGAAAAAAGTACCTGCTACCCACTGTCATAGATCTCTTGATCCATCATTGAACAACATTTATCAGTGCGGCAAAATCCAATTTCTGATCAAAAGGTTTTATGTTCGCTATATTGTTCATTCTCAATTTCCAACGGCTTGCTTCTATACCTAGCTAGTCTTTCTGTTCCCGTTCTGCACATCTTTTACTTTTAAACATGCTGGTTTTTCGGAAACAGATGTTTTCTTAATACGTACAAGTGCCGTTCATGACATCTCAACTCGTACCGTTCTTTACATCCTTCTCGCAAAAAGTTTCTGCTACTTGAAGTCTGAAGGAAGGTCTGGCGCTAGATAGGAAAAAGCAACACCAATCTTCAATTGATGCGAACAAGCACCGCTTCATCGGCGAGAATCTAGTTGACTGGTCGCCCTGAATTTGCAGGTGGATTCGATTTTGTATATAGGACTAAAGTTTAGTCGCTAGATATGAAGCTAATTAATGCTAAACCTTCAGTGTAATCCTATCCACAGCCACTATGTACTAAAGATCTTTCGAGAGATGATAAGATCTAGTACTAAATATATTCCTACGCGTATCGAATCGCAACATTAGTAGAAGCTTTAGCTTATTATTATCTCCTTTAGTGGGGTTGTTTCGCTAGTGCTTACATGGATAAGGAGTGAAAGAGATGTAATATAATGCTCTTTTGTCTCCTCGTGGGGCACCACGATCCCAATGTGTCCTATCTAGCAAGACCAAGGGTTTCTAATTAGTGGATATGTTGCGGGGAAGGCCGTGAAACACTCTAGGAGTTACTCCGAAGAAAGTGTTGGAAGGAGGAAGTGAGATAGAATCACGTGCTCTCGTTTACCCCCCTATTACTTCCCCGTCCCGCCTGAGATAGTGGAGGTGGATATGAAAAGAGGTAGTAGTAGTAATATGAGGTTACTGGAAGAGGATTAGGAGGCTTGGTTTTTCCTTGCTGACTAGATCTAGCGAAACGGAAGGGGCTAACCACGTGGTCAGCATTAAGATCATGATATATATTTCGAGTGAAAGTCTCGGAGGGCTACTTGCGGTAGGTAGGAAAAAGCGACACCCAGTTTATAATGTGCCAGGTGGCGTGGGACATTAAAAGTCGATGAGAGTAAAAGTTTGATGCCTGCTACATAGTCATGCTGGAAGCGGATCGGCTTCGTGTTCTGATTCCTCAACATCCACTTTCTTCTTGCTCTCTTGCTTCGCAAGCCATTGATCCAACATTTTCTGGATTCTCCTGGCTCTTTCTAATTCGTTCCAACGGTCATTGCTTTCCAACTCCCGAATCCTCTTCTTCAAGTCATCGCACATGGTGTCCCATATATCTTGGTATCGATTGTCGACGCTGGCATCGAGAAGAACCCCGACAACATCTTCTTGCCACCCCCCTTTGACAGCTTGTTGCAACGCGGGTCCCCTAGAGCTTCCTCGGGCATAAATATCAGCACCCTCTTGGAGCAATATTCGAACAATCTCTATTTCCCCTTCCGCAGCAGCTGCACCCAATGCAGTCCCGAATATTCCTCCTTGAACGTTAACGTCAGCACCCTCTTGGAGCAATATTCGAACAATTTCTACTCTCCCTTGCCAAGCAGCTGCACCTAATGCAGTCCCGTACGCTCCTCCTTGGGCATTAATGTCAGCACCTTCTTGGAGCAACATTCGAATAATCTCTACTCTCCCAGACGCAACAGCTGCACCTAATGCAGTCCCGTAGTCTCCTCCTTGCGCGTTAATATCAGCACCCTTTTGAAGCAATAACCAAATAATTTCTATGTTGCTTTTTACAGACGCTAATATTAATGCGGTTTCGTCGTCACTTCGTCTGTTGACCTCAGCTCCGTGCCGCAAGAGTAAGGCCACCATATCAAAGTCTTCGTCGTAGACTGCTTGATGCAAAGCGTACTCGTAGCTACCACCCCTTTGGTTTACATCTGCACCTCCAGTACAGAGAATTTCTACGCCTTTTTTGTTCCCGCCGCCTGTAAAGCAAACATGTATTAGCATTTGTCCCTCATTTTCGTAATCTCTTAACGACAGGGGTTCTTGTTATTTGCCCTCAAGTTTGATGTATAAAAACAGCGTCATAGATCTCGCTTAGGCTCGTTTTCAAGTGCAAATGGAAACCATATCGTTTCATATGGAACTTACAAACTGCAGCATAAAGCGGACTCCCTAGTATCTCTGTCTGAGGTATTGAGGCCAAGTCTGGCTTTTGGTCGAGTAACTTGTGCAACAAGTAATTCAGTCCCAAGGCAGAAAGCCAAGTTATTGGATGTATCTGGGTTGTTTCTTTCTCATGGGAAATTACAGGTCGGGAAGACGGAAGTGTCTCAAGATGACTTTGGGGGTCTCCCAGATCTTCATTTTCATATTCACATAAAGTGGCCCATACATGCCAGACACAAGAACCATATTTCAAAAACTCGAGGGCCATTTTCTCGATCGATGGATTCCAATGATGTCCCTCCAGCTTCAACAAATGGTACTGCCAGGAATTGGCGGTATAGTGGATAAGTGGGAACTCCAAAAATATACGCTTTGTGATTGTTGGATTTTGGCTTGCCACATACATGATATATGAAATGCAAGATAGTCCAACGGCTTCGTGAACGGAGAGTTCGTTGAGGTGAAACTTTGGCACAGGACTATTTTCTAACATCCGCAATGACATCAGATACTCCTTGACCGAGAAGTGGGCGAATTGAACCTAGCAAAGAGCGCTGCATTAGCAGGTTTTCTCGTAACGTCTCAAGAGTTTTGAGGTATTTTCGGTGCAAGAGCTTCAGATTCTGCCATAAATATGATGCGAGGTGAACCTGGATTGAACCTTAGACATTCAAAATGACTTACTATCAATTTAGTTCCATCATTTGCATACCCCGCTGAGGTGAACGAACCATGAGACCTGGAATCATCCCCAGACTCTATATCACCACCACCCACAGACTCTGTACCATTACTATCCACTGATTCTATAACACGACTGTCACTAAGCTCATTGGACCTGGAATCATCCTCGGACTTCTATATCACTACCACCCACGGATTCTATAACACTACTGTCACTAAGCTCATTGGACTCTTCTTCGTCAGTATCCTCTTGCTCTGATGAGCTGTCGAATGTGTCCTCAATGGTGTCATCACGACCGAGTTCCACACGCACTGTCCGGATAAGACCAGACGGTATAATATCGAGTAAATCCTTTGAATCCATAAGTCTATCTTCGTCGCGCAAGCATGGTTCGTGTTCGGGTGATATGATGACCGCCTCAGCCAGTTCTTTCAAGGAAAGTGGCCTTGCTGCAAACGCGATCCATTGCAGTGCGCGGTTTGCATACTCTTGATCTTCGTCTGTAATCTCGAGGATGATTCTGTCGTAGAATGCATCTAATGTCTTTGGGAGGTTTTCCAGGGCTGATCGGATCTTTGACTCTGCTCGTAGTTTGCTGAGTGCTTCGAGTTGGAGGGCGACGAGGCGAAACTTGGTAATGTTAACGGGTGTAAGAAGGTACTGGGAAAGAAAATAGGATGTCTCATAACTGCCTGGACTTGGACTAGTAGCTCCATACTACAGTGTTTCTGTCTTATGACCTTAAATCCGACCGTGAGAATTGAAATATTTACTGACATTCCATCCGCTTTTGATGCAAGTGCTAATTCAACGTCCCGTTTTAAAGATTTCTTCCAATTTTTGAAAAGGCTTGACTGAAGTTGACGTCGAAGATATTTCTTGATATCGTCTTCAATTTGAGGGCCAGCCGCAATAATGCTCGTAAAATTGTCTAGCGCATCAGTACAGCTGGTAAAGGATTCGATAATGTCAGGCTCCCTCCTGCTAGTTACTAGGATGTGTAATGATGATAAGTTCCAATCGCAAACATCATGTAACAAGCTCAAAAGCTTGTGCCTCTTGTCTTCGACCTTTGGACATTCATCTAGAGCATCCAAGACAATGTAAACATTATCAAATCCAGATATGACTTCTCTCAGCATGGCGATGCAACTTTTCAAGGTTGGTTTCTGTTGGCCAACATTGGCTCGTTCGTGTTCTTTCTGTAGGAACAGGGGGGTGTCCCGTCTATTACTACAGATATCAGCAATCAGTGAGCGGAGGCAGTTTGAAACATCCTGTTTTTCCACATCTCTGAACGTGAAGTACCACTATGACGAATTAGTACCCTATTTCCTGTTAACAGCAAGAGCCGAGAAGATTATACGCGCTTCGGGAGCCTCAATATAGCAAATTCAGAGAGGCTGGATAAAGAAAGGGGTTGGTACGTAGACTACGACCGAGGACGGCTTATCTCTGCAGCGGTCCTGGAGGTCATCAATGATGGTTGAGCCTGAAGGATTGGATTGTAAGTATCTCACGATGATACCAATCTTGAGATCCGGAAAGTACTTACTAGAAAGGGGTTAGTATTTCTTTGATCGTATACTAATGAGTGGAAAAACGAACCATAAGATAGATTTCCCCGCTCCAGCACCTCCATTCAGCCACAAGAAAGAGTTCGGAGCCGTTAGCCAGCCCAAATAACCGTTGCTATCATTAACGAGCCAAGATCCAGTGGTTTCTTCGTGTCTTTCTCTTGCAACGTTGTGCTCCTGCGAAGGATTTGGGATGCCCTCAGAAAGCCAGCCGACAATGCGTCGGCGATCTTCATGGATCCGAGCCAATCTGATATCAGCTCTGATATCAGCAGTAATGTCGAATTGTTCAAATCCGAGGTGCCTTAAAAGCAGTTTAGTTAGCCATATTGGCAGCATACATTAGATGTACGACAGTGGCAACGCCCGGATAACAAGGATTGCCCAGATGTCGACGTGAATAATCTTTCACGGTATCCAATGAGTACTTACAGATTTTCGACTCCGATCAGAAGAATTAGACCGGATTTATGTTTCTCGATTGCATTGACTGACTTCTCAGCGTCCTTCTTTTTGAAAGGCCATGTCCTGGAAACCCAGGTTAGTCTTATAACTCCTATAGTGTTTTGGGGCCTTCTCCACAAAAGTCCAATGCTCCTTATGCTAGATGGACAAGAGCGGCACTCGCCATAGCCAATTTTTAATGTCCCACGCCGCCTGGAACATTATAAATTGGTGCCGATTTGTCCTATCCACCGCGAGAGTAGCAACCAAACTGGGATCTTCATTGGAATTTGGAACCACAGTATAAACGAAAGACTTACAACGACTTAAGAGCTCTCCGAGCACGAGTCTCCGCCTCCGAGATATGAAGCTTCCCCCCTAGCTCCCCCAATTCAGCTCTAACCCCCTCCAAAGGTTGTGTCAAGAGCAAGAGCGTCTCATCATTCAAACCCTTAGCCACATCCTTCAAACGTTCCAGTATCCCTTCAAGCCCTTTGATGGAACCATATAGCTTGCCTATATCTTCCCTGGCATCCCGAACGCCTTCGTAATAATCTTTGAGCGCCGAGCCGACTGCAGTCGCCAGCTGCAACACGGCAATCACGCTCGCGGCACCGGAAAGGCCGTCCATGTCCCTTGATACTGAGGGTAGGAGACAAAAACGAGGTGGGTGGGCTTGCTGCTCCTTTGTTGCTGGAGCTGTGTAGGTGGCACTTGCTTTTGGATCTCCAGAGAAGGCTTTGCTGCCAAATACGAGTATGCAGCGCGAGGCTGTGGGCCGTGGGTGGCACAGATAGGACCAGCGTCGACTTGCAGCGTACTGTAGCAGTAGGATGGACGACGATCAGATTTCGATAGAAGGACGGATTTCAGTAACTCATGGCTTTCTCCAGCCCGGAGTGAGAGGATTTCTGAATAGTAATGTGCGGAGAAGTGGGACACGTGGCGACATTCTGAGGTTGCAGAAAGAAATGCAGCCTCGTTGGGCCTCCAGCTTGAACTGCAGGAGCAGCTGACGGCATCACGTGTCGCTCCTGTGCGACATGACTTTTAATGTCCCACGCCGCCTGGCACATTATAAACTGGTGCCGCTTTCTCCTATCCACCGTGCTGTAGGGACCAAAGGCCCGTTGAGACTTTCACTTGAAAGATATGTTGTGATCTTACGACTAGTCTACGATGCTCACCACGTGGTTAGCCCCTTTCCAACGCCCTTTCCGTTTCGATAGGCCTACTCGGCAAGGAAAGAGCTCCCCAAGAGAGGCGAGGCCAGACAACTGTATAGTGCTTTTCAAATTTCCGTTCAAATTTTAGGTTATTCATATATTTTTTTACTTTTCATTCATCCCCCTTTTCCAGCCCCTACGGCAGAGCTCCCTGCAATGGCAGATTCCTCGAACTGCTTCCCACATACACCGTCTTCGGAGAGTCACTAACAACCCAATCCTGACATGTTGTATCCCAGTTCGATATATCTCTCCTTGTAACCTGGTACGTGAAGGTTTGTGATTCATTGGGATCAAGGGTCAGATCGTCGAAACCTCGGAGCACGATTTTGGGGTCTGAGGGACCACCGAGGGATATGTACTGTTGTGTATATCAGTTTCCAACCTTGCGAGCGAGGGCGGAGGGAATGGACTTACAAGTTGTGGAATCTCTGTCCCTTTCACGGAGCCAGTATTTGTGACAGTAGCTGAGACGTTGTACATAATATCCCATAATTGACGGTTACCACCTCCTGATCCTCCAGCAGGCAGTTTGGGCTGGGGCGAGCTATCCTTTACACCTGCAGGCAGATCTAGGGTTTGGTTCCTGAGGATGGGAAAGTCGATGTAAGGGTAGATGTATAGAGGGACTTCGTGGAACCCTGGTGGGAATGACGTATTGGTAGCATTGAGGTTAATTGTTCCGAAAGTAGGAGCCCAGCTTGTCTGACCGGTTGTAGGCTCATATGGACCCGGGTTCTGTTTCTCGATTTTCAGGTCAGAGTAAGAGAAATTGGTATAGGAGAGACCAAAGCCAAATTCGTAGGAAGGCTCGATGTGCTGCGCGTCGAAGTGGCGATAGTCGATAAATACGCCTTCGTTGAAGGGCAGTTGGGGCGTGTTTGATTCAGGTGTGTAGACAACATCTGTGCCCCAATCCTCGCGCTGCTTTCCCCAAGTGAACACGCTCTTGGCTGAGGGCACACGATCACCATAGAGGATGTCGGTGATAGCATTCCCGGATTCTTGGCCCGGAATGCCTGCCCAAAGAAGAGCAGTGATGTTGGGGTGGTTCTTGAACTCTTCCACGATGACTGCACCAACTGTGTGAAGTACAACAATTGTGTTGGGGTGGATTGATGCAACGTGGGCAATAAGTGCATCAGCATTTCCCCACAGTGTCAAGTTATTCCTGTCACCTGCGTTGCCGTCTACCGTGATGTAAGCCTCTCCCGAGTCAGCGTTTCCGAAGACTATTGCAGCATCAGTGCCAGTGACAGCTTTCGTTACGGCATCAAAGTCGTAGTTATCGCTAACGTTGGTAAATGTCGTCTGATCTCTGGCAGCTCTTGCTGAAAGTGCGGTGACCGGTGCAATCAGGTACGGGAAGTTTGCCGTTCCGGAACCCCATCCCATTGCTAAAGTTCCTTGATCACAGTTGCGATCTGAGCATGAGTTGACGCCGCCAGGGTTATCATGAGCATCTTCTCCAATGACAGCAATGCTGTTTGGTCTCTTGAGTGGAAGAGCGTTGTTTGTGTTCTTGAGAAGAACCGTCGACGCGCCACCAATCTCCCGAATGAGGTTTGCATGATCGCCTTGAACATTGACGTGTTCATTGATAATTTGAAACCCTTCACTCGCCTCAGGGTGGATGTACCCCGTAGTGTTCAAAGACCATGAGCTGAAATTGATGGGGACCCTGGCGGTGTCGCGGCCAACTTTGTAGTATGCCTACTTCATCTTAGCTGATTTCATGCTGAAAAATTTGCTCCCAAGGTGATCATCCGATAAATGAAATATCCAGACAGGGAGAAAATAATTAGCGTCGTCTTTACTTACGGACATAATTCTGACGACCATATCATCAAGCCTCCATTGAGGAATCGTGCCATTAAGGACTGCAGCGGTAAGATTCGACCCCCAATAAGTATTACCAGATGCAAGACTCTGATCTCCTGCCATGGTCATATCTAAGCCTGCGAAAACAGAAGAAATGCCGGAATGTTGTCCCCCCCAATCACTCACAACTAGATAATTTTCAGTGTGCATTCAAAGGTCGACGAGGATGCTCATACCGAACCCTTGGAAGTCTAACTCATTCTTGAGAAGGTAGTTGAGAGTATAGGAGTTTTGTGATGAGTAGCTGTTGTTGACTTGGTTGTAGGAGGCCATCACAGATCCTACACCCGCACGAACCGAATCCGCAAATGGCCTTTGTACCAATTAGGATATTGGGAGGTAGTTACTGGAAGGTGTGTACTCACCATAAGTACAACTCATGCATTGTCTTGTCATCCGCATTAGATGAGTACGCCAAGACGCTGCCTGAATTTTCTCGATTATGCTCTTGCTCGTTCAAAATGTAATGTTTCGCCGTGGCTATCACACCCGCATCCTGAATCCCTTTGATGGTCTCTGCCATGGCTACTCCAGTTAATACTGGATCAGGACTGAAGCCTAGTCAAATACGTCAGTTCTATTCATTTGAATTTTGGTTGTGCCAAATTACCTTCCCAGTTCCTGCCTGCAGCAGGAGATCGCCCAAGTGGGCCAGCAACAGGCCCTAATTGTGCGTCAATGCCCTTGTCGCGGTGTTCTGATCCCATTGCATTGCCTCGGCTTTTGAAGAGTCGTGTGGTCCATGTCGCTGCTGTGTTCATGCCCGAAGGAAAGGCAGAATTGAAATCCGCTACATAGGCTATCAGCAATGAAAACAACCATTGACATGCTGCAGAACCTACTATCACGGACGCCAAGAGGACTGTCTTGGAGGCAAAGTCCAGTGAAATTGAGGCGAGGAATTGATCCAGTATTTCCTACACACTGTTGACCTTCCCATCCCACGCCAGTTGTAAGATTGATCTTTTCGAGCAGAGTGAGCTGAGAAACGAAGCTCTGGGCTTTGGCATAGGCATCTTGCCAGCCATTGCCACCCCGCATCCATGGTGACGGATAGTGTGGAGGGGAGAAGGCATTCTCAAGTTGGGCATTGGCAACGGCTGCCAATGCCGTAACAATTGCTACTGAAGAAAACCACATCTCAAGGTACAAGATGTCTCAATTGCTGTGGGAGAAACAGAAACAAGGGACACGGACAGCGAACAGAAAAGACAGGAAGTTTGGCCCGGACCTTTATATTCCGCATTCCAAGACACCAATGTAAATTAAGTTTAATTGCATATGCACCTATACGTCTTGTCTAAGTTGCCAGTAGCTCGGGTAGGGCACAGACTTGTAAGCAAACCACTCGGCTTGCTTAATAGGGAAGGTATGAAGGCTTCCCCAGAGTTTCCAGTCGATTGATCATGTCGCCGGGGTAGGGGTCTGGGCTGGGGTAACCATGGGGAGATGCTTCCCAGGGAACCAACCAAGAACCCATCTGCGCCATAATCGGTCCGAGACAATTTCCGGAAGATCCGTCCCAGAACATCTGTATCTCCGTACCTCCTGCTCGGCACGATCGGTGCACTGCCTAGAGTTTCCCTTGGAGTGCAACTGTTTATTTGTACCAGTAGCATGTCTTGTAAGACAAATTAATATATGCAGAGCCAGGGGTTTACTTTTGAACAGCCAATAGGCTGGGCCAATCGTGCAGGTTCGCTTGCAAGCAAGGCCCAGTCACGCTCTCCCGTACCTGAGTATGTTCTAGGATAAGGGTAACGTGGTATGGAAAACGGATGCGATGAATTCAACCCTGACATGTCGTCTGAGATGTGGCGTTCACCCACCTTCAAAAGGCCCGAGGCTTTCAAGCCACATGTACGTGATGCGGGGTACGTGATGCGGGGTAAATAGAAAGAGGGAGGGCTTCCTGATGATCGTCGTTCCAACTACTGGTCGTTCGCAAACCACGTGGTGTCCTCGTGCTAAGAACTGGTAGTATGGTAGGTCTAGGGGACCAGCAAGCATTTCAGTTCTTTGACATGGATATATTCCCAAGTACAACTTAGGGATTTGTAGACTGTGCTACCCCATGCAAGCTGTCAGGTTAGCATAGACTACCTTTGTACACACGGGCCTATTATGCCACTAGGCCACTGGGAGCATATGTCTCTACGTCCAGTATATCCTCAGCATGAGCTCCAAGTGAGAGGTCACGCTCTAAGAACGATATTCCTCTCCGCGAACGGCGATTAACATATTGCCGCTTAGCAATACGTCAACTTGCTTGAAGTACACTTTTCAAGCCATCTTTTGTCTGTTTCGAAGCTAATGTCATGTTAACAACAGCCTATCTCAGCTAAGTTATAGAGGGTTTGAAAGGACAAGGAAAACCATCGCCTCGAGCCTCGAAAGAGTCTTTCGGATTGACCAACTTTAAACCAGTTCTCTAATCCGGCTTTTCAAACCTGTCTCTGTTCGGCTCCTATTTTCAGCGTCGTAACATGGCTGAAAGAAAGTGTATTGCACGTGTCTGCGCTATCTGTTTGTGTTGCCATCTCGCGTCTCATAAAGACCCCTATGTCCATGAGCTAAGGCTCTACCATATCCTCCAAAACCAACCTGCTACTCACCGCGATAATTTCTGGAAGATAGGCAACAAAAGAACTCCCTTACGAGTGCCTTTCCCGAGGAAAAAGGTCACCATAGCTGGGTGAGGCCGAAGCGTAACGTCTTGAGCAGTTACTGCTAGTCTGTGATTTGACCCACCATTATGTGTTCTCCCACAACGTCCATACTAGCTCCCAAATGAAAAATCTAAAGAAAGAAAGAGCAGATTGATGAATACAGTGTGTTTATTCTTTCCACCTTAAGAAGAAGAGAAAGTCAGCTTTGGATCTTCTTCGATAGAAATCGAGGGGCGCAGCAATGGTTTAGAAATCGCGAGACATTCCCAGAGAGTCTAAAAGCTCTAGAGACATGACTAAAAACACCCGGAATATGCTGGGGATAGGGAACATAATAATTCTCGACGGTCTTACAAAGGTTTGAAGTTCTTGAAGTTTCGCCGAGCTTGAACATGAGCAATCCCATCAGATCAATGCAAGCGCGCTGGGCTCCAAATGAGACTTCAAAACTCTGAGAATGCAAATGTGTGAGAATACTCTTCTCGTACCAACAAGAGAATTTCAGCGCTAACCAAGAATTTCCAGGTTAGGTATAGCTGGAAGGAATGGGGGACTGGCTTGGTTTAGAACACGAAGCAACTGTAGTGAGAAGTGGCGATTGCGTGGCGATGCATTACTCATCTGGTGTATCGGCAGGTGGTGGAGGCTGTGGGCGAGATTCGAGATACTTGCCCTACCGAATAGACACCCGGGAAATATCTAAGGTAGATACAAGATCCTGAGATGTGTCTAGGTATCCACAATATCAATTTCCAAATAAAACCTAGAGGCCGTTTACGCGGGTACCCGCTATACCTGTGATTGTGGCCAAGTCTGAATAGATATTTACCTCGTGCCTGTATGTGTGACAAGAGGAGACATAGTGATTTCAGTCAGGGGGGAAATAGGGGCTGATTGAAATCCAAAGGAACATGCATGTGAAAATGCCCTTGTCCTGTAAAACGGAATAGAACTTTGTTGCATGGTGAGTACATTCTCCAGACTCACTAATGGGTATTTCATAACTTTTCTTCTACTCTTTCATTCATAAGCATCAATAACATCATTCATCAACCTTTAGCTTCTGTAGTGTCTCCGCCACACTACCTCCCACATTGACCTTCTCTGCGTCAGGGCCTTCAACATGTCCGTCCGGCTGCGCGACAACTTTTTGTCTTGCCGCTGCTGCTGCCGCACGCTTCGCTGGATCGCCCTTGTCCTTTACTTTCTTGACTTTTACGGCGGATTTTTCGGGTGGATAGGCTTGGACTTCGATTGCTTTCCACTCTTCGTCGGCGTCATATTCAGCGCGAATAGGGGCAATGAGTTCGTTGAGGTGGTGGGTGAGTGCGGATTTTAGAAGTTGGGGGGTGAGCTGGAAGAGGATGTTAGTATATTTATGATGTGGGAAGAGACTGGACGTACAATGTCTGCAGCATAGTCTTCCTTCAGCTTGTCTGCTGATTCGTAGACGAGAGGTTCTTGGTCCCTCCGTTGTACTACGAAATTTGAGCCACCCTTAAGCGTAAGAGCTCTCATAATAACGTTCTCCACGAAGGCAATGACACCGTTACCCTCCACTTGCTTCGGTACACAGACTGCTTTCCGTAGTTTCTTCTCCACAGCCTCTGGCGCGTCAAGAAGATCTATCTTCGAGTCTGCATCGCTGGAACTCATCTTCGCTGCCTCTCCAAGCCCCGGTACCATTGCGTTCATCAAATGTGCCCTGGCCTTGTAGTTCAGCTTAGGAAGGTTCTCCATCGCAAACGTGAAGATCTTCCGTTGATCGATGCCTCCGAATTGGCAATCGACATCCAAGTACTGCTCATCCAGTGCCTGCATAAGAGGGTAGACCAGACCTCCTAGGAAAGGGTCATCACTTTGCTTCACCACCTCTGCCCCCGCCTTCTGCGCAACATTGATCCGCGTCATGCCCTCCAACTTGAACCGATCCATGGTATACTCCTTGCTCAACTGGTAAGAGCTGCCCTGCACAAACTCCAGCCGCGATATATCCACGCCCACAGCCTTCAACAGCGACCTTATTATCTTCCCGTAGTACTTTGCGCGGAACTCCACAAGCTCGAAAGGTGCCTTCATGTTGTCCAGATAGCCGTGTATGTCTGCGAGCAGGATCTTGATATGGCATCCAGCCGCCAGCAGCTCTGCGACCTTCATCATCGGCACGAAGTAGGCGCAATGCGGTTTGCCTGTGGTTGCGGTGCCCCAGTAGACTTTGAGGGGTCGCTTTTCTTTGAGGATTACATCGTCGATGATTTCGGGGTTGAGGACTTCGGCAAGGTTGGCTTTTATGAGGGCAATTGACTCCTCGGGACTGAGTGGGGAGGCCATTTTCAAGTTGTCGTCGAGGGAGTGAGGAAGGAGGAAGAGGTTGCGTTTGTATTGAGCAAACGCACTGTTTGAGTCATTGCGGGAAAATAAATTTGGCGGGGCAATCTAGCCACGTGACTCGTACCCCTGTTCGTTATCCCCCCTTTTAGGCGCGTGTCACTGAACCCACTTGTGGCTTACATAGGTATTTTCATTGTTTTTCGAACCACAAGATGAAAGGGTTTGCGTAGAATGTTTTTCCAACTATGGAGTAAAGTGTCTTCGCAAAGAAAGAAAGAAAGTGAAAAGAAGCAGCCAGCGTTCCGACTTTCCTATCCCTCCACGAAATTAACCACTGGAATAGAGAGCAGGCCTAATTCTATGGCAGGATAAGAGTGGGAAGTTGAAGATATACTCGCTAGAGGGCACAAAAAGTAGGGCTGGAAGGCTTCCAAAACAGAGAAAAAAGCTGGATAGGTGAGTAAAAGTGGAGTGAAAGAATAGTAGTTTATGCTATATAGGCGTAATAGCGATAGCCTTATTATTGGTAGGGTTCTCTCTATAGAGTTCCTAGTGCTACGACGGCCCGACGGGAGATGAAACCATCCGTGGTTTAAGGCGATACGAGGTAATTAGAGGAAAATGGGGATAATAATCTTAATTGAGTTTAAACTTTAAAAGGTAACGATTCATGCACCTTTAATGCGCCTTTTATGCCTTATCCCTACTATGCTAACTTTAATAACGCTAAATCTATTGGAGAGCTAGAGAGCTAACCCCCTGCTAGTTTCTACAAATGCTAGCAAGCTCTATACTACCAATAAAGCCTGGAAGCTAGGATAGGAGAGATAGATGAAGATATACTACTAGAGTGGAGGGATGTAGAGAGATCTCCACTCTCCTATCCAAGTTGGCAGGATAGGAGATCTTATACACTGGAAGTAGCTGGGTGAAAGTAATAAGTATATTAACTACAAAGCCAAAGGCTCTTGATTATCAGTCGGTACTTTTTAAAGGTTTTACTGAACCAATAACATTATCGACGTAACATTATATATAAATGCAAAGATTAACCAAGCAATATTCAAATATTACTTTCCAGGAGAGGGTTCGCCATGCTATTTCACTATAAAACAGTCATTATGATCAAAACTCATGTGTATTTCTCCCTCTAAGAAGCACATTGTTGCAGAAAAAGCCTATTGCCTGCTAATTAGGCATTAGTATAAACGTGACGCCGTCTCCTCAATTGGAAATCCAAAGCCGCAATGCTATCATAAGCACTAGGTACTTGCGGCGTTACAAATCCCGGCACCGTAACGCCCCAACAAGGGCATCACGTCTCTCTTTAAACAGGTAGAGTACGGAACAGACCAGCGTTCTTGGACCAACGCCTTCTCTCCCAAATTTATGCTTACAGCTTGCATCACCCGGTGCATACCAGCCTTCAGCATTCCATTCGTCCACCCTTCCAGCGTATACGCAACGTTGATGACCAACTCGTTCTCAGCTCCCTGCGGATCCGGAACTGGCAAGAACTTTCCTGATTTATGGCTTTCCTCAAATTCGAGCCCTCCAACATCGTCGGTCAGGAGCAAAGTGGTGATTCCGAGGTGTGAGGCCAGATGCGGGCAGTAGATCCATCGGAATATCACTGGTGTGAATCGCCGGGTAGTGGTTGAGACGAACTTCACTTGCGGGCGGCTGGGTGGCAGAGATCTGGTATGGTTCCTTGAGGAACGTTGAGACCCATCTCAATGACAGATATGACCGATAATGCCACATCTTGACGGTTTATTTGGTTCACGAATGTAGATATATAGATCCCATTTGAAGAATATGCCTTACTCATTTATACTACTCGTCTTTCCCTTTGAAAACCCACTCATATTCTAGAATTCAATTATTGGCGCGGATAGATGACGAGGATATATGAGGAATAATACATAGAACCAAGAAAGTCTAGCAGCATAGATTCAACACCCCATCTAAATATCTTTCCAAGCAGCAATTCTGTCTTCAAGCATGGCCCCGCACAACATCAAACAAGAACTGATATCCCGGCCCTACTTGTGTATCCCACTCTCCACTCCCGGGCCTCAATCTCAAGTCATGGATATGATCCAAGCCCTCCAAAGGCAAAAACCCATGCGGAACCCCCCGCTCCCGCAACTCGCCCACAAAAGATTCAGCGCCGGCGAATGGCGCTATCTGGTCACAAGTGCCGTGGATGATGAAAGTAGGTGTGTCATAAGCGCCTACGCGGATCTGCGCAAGTGGGCTGATAGAAGCGGCTTGTGCAGGTGATGGTCGCGAGAACCATTCGGATGGCGGCGTTGTGGTGTCTGGCAACCCATTCAGAAGGACCGGGAGCCCAATACCCTCTTTGAATAGGGCCATGACAAGCTCAGAGCGAGGGTCACCTGGGCGTACCCAGCCGAGACCAGTCCTATCAGCTTTCGCAGAGCTGTAGTTTGTAATCTGTGAGATTGCACGTTAGCATTGGTTTCTTTAACTCTGTCGTCAAGGATCTGGTGGATGAAGAGAATCGAATGAATATGGGAAAATGCGAAATAAAACTTACAGGTGTGGTTGGTAGACTAGCCATAATGCGCCCCATACTCATGCTACGATTCGGCAACTCCGACACGCGATTTGCGTCAAGGTCTATGATCAAACAACATTAGAAGTTTCCCGATTTTGGTCACGAGCAACATACCTCCAGATTCAAAATCCACAGGAGCGTAAAAGCTCAGCACCGCTATTGGAGGTTGCAAACCAGCCATCTTTGCTGTCCAGCCAAGTGACATAGCCAAATGACCTCCTGTCGACCATCCGACGACAACTACTTTACTTTGATCTACTACGATCCCGTGATGTGAAGCTATTTGCGGGAGCGAGGTTTGAGCCCACTTGTAAGCATCGCAGACATCGGCCATGGGCCCATCAATAAGATTGATTTCCGGGCAGAGCCGGTAGTCAATACTGACTGGGAGAAACCCATTGGCGAGGAGGTGTTGTGTTTGGATTGGGCGGATGGCTTTCCGGGAGAGTGTCATGAAACCTCCACCATGAATCATGAGAGCTAGAGGAAAACATCAGCTAGCGAACTTGATGGTATGAGTGGGAAAGTTGAAAGGGCGCGTACCAATAGGCATAGGCGATGACGGAGTCCTTAAGGGGAAGTAAACATCTGCATGAATTTGAACATTACCCACCTCTTTATATATCATTGTTTCCATGCTATGAGCGCCATGTTGGCCATGGGGAGTGTCTGGCATGATTTCCATAATCGCGGGGGTATCCCAAGGTTTCCTGGAAGCAACGAGAAGTTGTTGACTATTGGCCTCGAGAGTTGGACCATGCGAGTAGCCGGTAGAGGCAAATCCTGCAGCTTCAAAAGTCGACATCCAAGCCTCTGCTGGCTGAAGAGGATAGGCCTTACGACCCTCTGCCAACCACCACCCGTCGAGGAGACCGAAACAGATGTCATACCAATCCATGACTCTAGTAACTTCAGAAAGTACTATAAACCCGTCTTCGTTTAGTACTTCTCTAAGTCTGCGGCAAGACGAGGTGCGATTTGTTGTTGCATGGACGCAGTTTGCGCTTACAACAACATCAAAACGATTTTGAAAAGCCGCAGGAACTTCTTTCTCTAGATTAAAGGTAGCAAATTCGATCCATGGGTATTGTTTGAATTTGTTCTTCGCTTTTGCCACAAGACTCGGAGAGATGTCAGTAAATGTATATTGAGCCTTGATGCCAGCCGCATCTAATGCCTCTGCGAGTCTCTTCGTGGTACCACCAGTGCCTGCGCCTACTTCCAGAATCTTCACGGGTTGGCTGGGATCCAAATCTTGAAGCAGGGTCTTCAGGAAGATCACAAGTTGTTCCGTCAAAGTTGACATCATCGGAGATTGGCCATAGAAGTTCTCCATGATTTTCAAAGACGACGGGCTACCAAACATAATCGACACAGGATCTGCTTTGCCGCTCAAGCAATCTGCAAGTCTAGGGCCCGTCAGACTGATGAGATTGGTTTCATGTTCATAGCCCGGAAACTGAGCCTGGAATGATTCAGCCAGCTGAGAAGATGACCTTGGATCGATTGGACGGCTGCCGCGTATTACGTCTCCTTCCTCATCGATGAAAACAATATGGTGCTTCTGCAGAATTTCCCAAAGCCTTTGCATCAATTTGTCATATTTCTGTACCATGTGTGGCACTTGAGGGACGTAATTTCCAGGTAGAATACGCGAAAAGTCTACCCCTAAAGTGCAGAATCCTTCCACTATGTAAGCAAGCAGTAATTCGTCCTGGAGAGGAGCGACATCTGACCAATATCGAAGGAAACCTTGTTTATTGGCTGAGGCATTGAAGCATGTATCGGATTGCTTCAATGCGTCGAAGGGATTTGACAAGACGGCACTTTCTTTCTGCTGCGGAGCAGAACTTGGAATGGCCGCATCTGTCCTAGGAAGGTTCAGACTCAGGTCTGGGGCTTGCAGTTTTGACCCTTTGATTTCCAGCCGTGTCGCGAGTTGGCTCACTGTGCAGTCCAGATCAAAGTCATCGAGGCGTGCAGAGAATGCATCCTCGAGCTCCTGCTTCAAATCAACCGAAGATAACGAATCGATACCAAGATCAGCCAATGCATTAGAGAGTTCGATATCCTCGAGATTGGCACCAGAGATTTCGGCTAGAATTTGCAAGAAGTGTTGGCGTCGTCGTCCATCAGACTCTTGCTCTGGCAAGTCGTACAATGGACTATCGATAATGTTAGGACTTACATGATCCCTAGTCCTAAGTTTGTTCGACTCGATGTTGACTGAGCGAGAGCCTGAAATACCGAGAGTCTGGTTGAGGCTATGCAAAGTGCTTGTGACTAGATCGTCGGAGGTGATCACCAACCCAAACTTGGACAAGAGCTCTGAAACAAGTTCAACAGATGCCAAAGAATCCAACCCTAAATCTGCGAAGATAGTATCTGAGGCAATATCCAGTTTATTGACCCCAGTGTACTCGGCGATCAGGTCACGCAACACCGAATCGTTGCTATCTTGGGCTGGCGTACTTGTCGGCGTAGTGAAACCTTCAGACGTTGTGATCGATCCAGCAGACAGCTCGTTCCTAGGAGTCTCCTTCCTGGGCGTTACCTCTGGGGGTACTGTTGAATTCGCTGAATCTAAAGCTTTTTCGAGCTTCGAGATTAGAATTTTGGTAAACCGACAACCGCAAAGCATCGCTACTAGCTCACCCTCAGGAGAGGATACGAAAACGTCACCAATTGGTTGCTCTTGGTTGAACGAAAACTTTGCGTAAACTTGCCAACGCTTCATCTCATCCATCTTACACACCGGTGAGATGACAGCGCGTTCGATGCCAACCATCACCATGACTTCTCCTCGCGACACAACATCACTACTATTCATGAGGAGCCCAACGACCTGAATAAACGAGTCAATGGTGACGGTATCACAGATTTTCCAGGATGTACTCTCTTCCCGGTTGGGCTGGTGCTCTGGGAGACTGATTGTGGCGATTGCTTCCCAATCATCCAGAGTTATAGCGTGAATGCCCTGGAAAAAGGGGGCATAGTCCACTACCAGTGCAAATAGCCCGTATGCGCGTTTCGACATCAACTTTTCCGCGTCTTCTTTCTTCTCTAATCGCTCAGTGGGTCCAGAAACAAGCCGCTGGAACATACAGGGTATATGATTTGGGTCACGAGAGATGATTCCATTCCCGTGAGATGTCTGCCTCGGCCTTGGGTTGGTTGGAACCGAACTCCGAACACTAAATTTCCAGGACTGCCCGTTGGAAATCTCTTCAAGTCGTATCACGACCTCATTTCCCGAATCAAGACCCAATGCAGAATGGAATTCAACTTTTTCGAAAACCAGACTGGCATCTTCGGTATCTCCTGTAAGCAATTGGAGGGCCATTGTGGCACATTCCATATAAAGGGATGCGGGGCATAGCGGTCTTTCGCGCACGGCGTGCCCCCCAACGATCTTCCTAAAGCGTTGGCTTTGAGTATTCACCAAAAACTCTGCTACGCCTGGAACATCCCTTGTCGCTGCTCTCCGTGCAATCAGCTGAGGCAGAGCTTGCAGTAAATCAACCGACGTAGGTTCAGAATCGTTGGTTGAGAGCTTTTGCTGCATTTCGATGGTTCTGTCGATATTTTCTCGCCAATGGGGTATTTTCTTGAATTGATATGGTGGCAGCCATATATGCTTGTACTGTCGATCATGCATAGGCAAGAAGCCCCAATGTGTCGAGGAGACCCCGCTCTTCCATAGAGTGGACACAACATCGCTCACTACATCCACAGTTCTCCGATCACCCGGTGTTTTCAGAGCATGAAACTTGTGAATTTCCGGCAGTTTGGCAGCTTTTCTTATCATTGGAATAATTGGGGTGTCTACACCTGCTTCCAACCAGACACAGGCTCCTAGAGAGTTCTCAAGTCTTCGTACGGCATTGGAGAAGAACACAGGCTCTCGAGCATGTTTGGAAACATTGTAGTTCTGCATGGATGGGATGCTTTCAGCGGTACAGACTTCTAATGGAATATTTGGCTCGTTCCAATGCAGGGAACCGGATATGGTGGCCAAATCAGCAAGAATGGGTTCCACGAGTGCCGAATCTAAGGGTTGGACATTTGAAATTAGCAATAATTCTAATGGATGGGGAAGAGATGTGTTGAATGGATGAACCTTCAATGAAAGATATCCGAGCATGAAATTGTTCACTTACGGAAGCCATGGCTGGTCTCAAGTCGCTGGGATCTAATTTTCTGTAGGTTTGGCTCGGTTCTTAGCAAATTTTCGACGGCATCAATCGTCGCCGAGGTGCCAACGACAACCAAGGAGGCAGGTGCGTTGTGACAGGCAATTTCCACATTGCCATTTTGTGAGTTGCTCTGGAGATGGGCAGAGATTTCTTCAAAGCCTGAAATATCACACTGAAGAGCCAACATGGCTCCTTTCTCAGGGCCCCATTGACTTTCGATCAAGCGGCCACGAGACGCAACCAATTTGATGCTGTCTGACAGGGACAAGACACCAGATACCGCCAAAGCAGTGAGTTCACCCAGGCTGTGGCCAATAATAGCGCTTATTTTCAAACCAGACTCAACCCAGCATTGAGCGGAGGCATATTGCATTGCAAAAATACCGCATTGCAGAGTCACTACATCAACGATCGGCTCCTTTTGGAAGATGGCGGGAAGAATAGAACCGAAGCCTAGAGCCTGAATTTCCGTATCACAAGCATCCATGAAGAATCGGAAACCTGGGAAGCCCTCATATAGCGTCTTATCCAACGCAACTTTATTGCTACTTTGTCCACTGAAGCACAGTACTATAGGTTTGGAGCTTTGGCAGAATTCGAAACACGCGGAAGGCTCCAAGGAAAGTAGCTGCTTGGCCAAATCTTTCGAACTTGTGGACGTTGTGCTCATGCAGTACTTGTGCCGCTGTCTTCTATCGTTCAAAGTAAATGAGATATCTCTAATGTTCAAACTGGTAGAATCTTTTCGCAAGTACGCACCCAGTGATCGTGCACTGTCCAAAAGGGTTTCTTGGGAGGCGGCGCTGAGCATAATGGGAAATGACATCTCGCTATCTGTGGTTTTTTTGTTCGTTTCCTGTTGCAGCATTTCACAGCACAGCAGCGCACAGTTTGACCCGGCTGCACCGTAACTGTTGACAAGTGCTGCACGGAAAGGAGCGTCCCAAGGCCGCAGGCTCTGAGTAATATCCAGACCATCTTCTCTCAAAGGAGGGATTTTTGGGTTTAGTCTCTGGTGGTTGGTTTGCGGTGGAAGCTGGCCATGTTTTATCATGGCTAGGACTTTGAGCAAGCTTGCGACGCCGGCCGCAGTCTCACAGTGACCGATGTTCCCTTTGATAGAACCGACATAGGCAGTATCAGACCTGGAGGGGCTTCCAAAAACAGAGCGTATACTATCCATCTCTAGGGGATCACCTGCCTGCGTTCCAGTGCCGTGGCTTTCAATATACGTAACCTGGTCAGGTTGGAGACCAGATTGCTGGATCACTTTTTGATACAGCGCTTGTTGCGCCCCCGAATCTGGCACGGTGATCGAAGTCGATAATCCACCTTGATTTGTCGCAACGCCAGGAATGACACCCAAGATATGGTCGCCATCACTAATAGCTTGCTTAAGCTTCTTCAACACTACGAGTCCGGCGCCATCAGAGCGGCAGTAGCCATCTGCGGACTGGTCAAATGGCTTACACTGTCCAGTAGGGCTCAGAAATCCGGCTTTGCCCAGATCGAGATAATTATTGATGCCAGTTATTATGTTCACTCCACCAGCCAGAGCCATGTTGCATTCTCCAGTTTGGATTGCTTTGCAAGCTCGGTTGATTGCTACTCCTGATGACGAACAAGCAGTGTCAACCACCTCGGATGGACCACGCCATCCATAGTAATGACTCAACCTGCCACAAAGAAAAGCCCGAATCGTACCGGTGGAAGTATATGCCGTTGGGCCGTGTGCGTTCGTATTGTCCAGATATTCCACGAGGCTGGCGCCAATAAAACAGCCAACGTTATCTCCCGCCTCCCGACGATGCTTTGAGAGGTACCCCGAAGCGTCCAAGGCTTCGAAAGAGAGTTCTAGAAGAATACGTTGTTGAGGATCTAGATTTGCAGCCTCTCTGGGGTTTATCCCAAAGAAGGAGTTGTCGAACCTCTGCACATCGTCAATGAAGTTTCCGTAGAATTTCCGTCCGCTGGCAAAACCACCACTTTGTGATGCTCGAAAGCTTCCGTGCAGATCAAACCTATCCGCCGGTACCTCTTGGTGACGATCAACTCCACTGGCTAGCAGATCCCACAGCTCCTCGAGGTTGTCGGCTCCTGGAAGACGACAAGAAGCTCCAACCACTGCGACTGCGCTGTCTTGGAAGAACGAAGAGTCTAAAGGAAGATTCTCGTGGCTTCTTGGCTTGCGCACCCTTTCAATAAGACTATGGGCCTGGAACTTGGTGGACTGTAGGCGCTGTCTATGAAATGGTGACATGGGAACACAATCATTCAAGCCAAATATCACAAAAGTATGCGCTGGCTGCTTCAATGCTGCCAGGTCCTCTGCAACCTCATTGAGAAGAACATACCAGTCACATCTCGATGCTAGAATGGTAGTAACGACTTCTTCTGTTAGTAAGCCGTGAAGGAGCTTCTCGCCAGACCTGTTCGATCTGACGGGAACTTGCAGGGCAGAAGCCTCCGGCAGCTGTAAGCACGGCGTTTCATTGCAAAGCTGGCAAAGCTCTATCGCAAGATCATTATTCTCTGGATTATGCACTTTCCCCCTGATATCCATCTTCTGAACCTGAAGCCCCTGCCCACGGGCATAGTTGAACACTTCCTCGAGCTTCTGAGCCGGGCCGACCATGCTGACAGACTTTGGGTCTGTAATAGCTGAAACGTGAGTCTAGAAACACAGACGAAGTTAATATCATTTTTCTTTTCATTGCTATGTGTTTTCGGAAATATGTACATACTCCTGGGAAAAGACGCGCAAGTTCGTCTCCTTGGCCCTCATACTTGAGGCGAAGCGCCAGCGTTGTCGTTCCCGTCCCGTTTCCTTCATCGGCAGCTTCACCGTATGCACCAATACCAAGCAAGATTCTCATAGCAATGCCAGCATGCTTCACCAACTCTGTCTCGTCCCGCGCGCACGCCAAAGCAATCGCTGACGGTAACCCGCCGCAGTATCCTTGCGCGCCTCCATATCGAATTTCGGACAAAAATTCTTGGTGAGTGAGCCCAGAGAATTCCAGATACCGTAAGTACTGCCCAATCTGAAGTATGATCAGGAGAGGCAGCGCAACGATCCCCGATCGTACCTCAGAAAGACGATGGGACTCGCCATTCGCAGCCCAACCTCGAAGTATGTCGATATATACGGGGCCTTGAGAGAGTGCCCGGACATCATCCCTCGCGTTTTCGAATATGGTCCAAATGCTTTCCAGATCTAAGACTTCCTGCAAAAGAATCTGTCCGTACTGGTCTTGTCGAAGAAATGAGTGAAGACCAGCGAGGTACTCTTCGTCTGGGGCTCTGCTTTGGGGGCAAAAGAAGGCCGCTGAGAGCAGATGCCGTTCTTCACGGTCCATACCCATCGCGCGGTAGTAGAACGAGTAGAACGAGTAGTTGAGAAGTGGTAATGAAGGTCACGAATGCATTGTATTCTTCTACGAGATCGTTCAGCTTGGCCTTGTAACTGCGGCTGATACCAAGCCTTGAGGCCGTGGCAGTGTAAGCAAGCATCCTCGGAGACGCCAGTGAAGGTGGACCATCGTAGGGCTTTAGCAACAAGTGTAATTTACTCCGTAATATATGGAGTCTTTACGGAGATATGTCCTTTGATAGTATAACACACGCAATGCCAAGGGGGAGTTTGAGGGCACAGCAGTAAACTAAACCGTTACTTGACCTTATCCGACAGGGACTATCGTTGGCGTGGCTAGTGGGGAAAGCTGGAAAGCTGGTAAAGCCGAGATCGACAAGACCAGGAACTGGAATTAGGTAAACAGTATCAGAGGAGTCCCGGAAACTTCTCAAATAAGCTATGTTAGTTCAAAGTATTATCAAATCTGCATTTATTATCACTTTGGGACATTTTTACACAGTTTCTTAGTGGGGAAATGTCTGAATAAGGCATAGATAAATAATGATAAGTTACCTTTAGCGTTACCAAGTAATTTACCTTGCTTCACCCATGTTATGGTCCTTGTCATGCAGACTGAATGAGGTTAAACTTCCCCGCGGAAAGAACCGCATAGCGCGGATTAATTATTATTAACGAGAAAATACTATTCTACCTTTAAAACAATTATTTGCTTCTGATTATTAGAAAGAGATGTCTTTATTTTAACCTTTAAGCTATTTTGCCAACTTGTTATCTCGCGTTGCTTACCCCCTACGGAGGTAGGCCTTCATAATCCTGAGTACGGCACAGTCCGTTAAGCTTATGTGCTGCAACGTCAGCCCCAGTTTTACTAGTCCGTAAGATTTCAGGTACAAGTCTACTATACAGTACTAGTACTAGTAAGCTGGTAATCCCCCTTTCTATACCCACTAGAGCTCCATAAACGACTCCGGGAAAACACACACTGCCGACCCGTCTTGAATTTACGTGAGAAAATTATGAATACGGAGCGAAGTTGTGGTCTCACAATTTTCACAAAAACGCCCCCATCTACAGGGGAAGGGGAGGGGAAGTCCCGAGTCCCCAGAACAGGCCCAGGCCAGGCACGTGGCCCTGTAATTTAAGCTTATCCGCGGAAATGCGATGGTGATGCAGCACGGAAAAGGCCTAAAAGAGTAATGAGCTCTAGTGGGTTTTGGATTACGAAACTAGTGCCTGCATCCAAACCTTGACCTTGACCCTCCGTACGGCGTACTCGTAAGATGCAGCGATACCCAGGGAATACTTCGAAGTACTTCGTGTGTCCTCAAAGGGAACGTGGCTGGTGGGGAAGGCTGCACACGCCAAGTTCCCAACCAGCTGTAATATCTAGTTCTGATCAACAATACTTCGTAATTTAATGCTCTCCTAATCTTCCTTCGTCTATCCCTACTATTGGTGAACTCTCCCGCACAATGACGACATTCCCGGTATTGACAGACATATCAGCATTTCTAAATCGGCCAAAGATTGAGATTGTTGGGTTCTGTGCTGTAGCTTATGCTTTGGTGAGGACGGACCATGAAGCTGAATTCCAGAATCAAAATTGCTTACTATATATCTGTATGAATAGTACTATGCGACCACAGCCATCTACCTCGTTTTCTTCCATCCCCTTTACAAATTCCCCGGTCCAAAAACATGGGCCGCATCACGCATTCCATGGGCGCGCCATGTCGTGAAAGGCGATCTATGGGATGTCCTCAGTAGACTGCATGAGCAATATGGCCCGGTGGTGCGCATTGGACCTGACGAGATCACGACCATTTCACCCACAGCATGGAAAGACATTTACGTTTCGAACCCCGTCCTCCCCAAAGACCCATACAGTCAGACCCCGCCCCTCAACGGCGCACACTCCCTCTTCACAGCAGCTGGCGACACGCACAAGCGGATTCGAAATACACTCGTCAACGGGTTCTCCGACAAAGCCCTACGAGAGCAGTCTCCCATCATCGAGAACTATGCCGGGCAGCTAGTCTCACGGCTCCAGCGCGAGGCAGCAAAGAGCACTGACGGCGCAGTCGACATCCAGAAGTTCTACGGCTACGCGACTTTCGACATGGTGACTGACTTGAGTCTAGGCGACAGTTTCCACGGCCTCGAGGGCGATAACGAGCACTCGTGGATCCTGGGCTTCTTCTTCCACGCCAAGTTCGGCACGATCCGCAACTGTCTCAGCCGCTTCTCGCCGCTGGATATCCTGCTCGGGCTCGTGCTGCTCGGCGTGACGCGCAAGAACCGCGTGCGGAACTGGGCGACTGTGACGGAGAAGATTGACCGGCGGCTTTCGAGGGGCGACACGTCGGGTGTGCGTTCGGATTTCCTGACGCCGGTGATTGGGAAGCTGGATGAGGGCGGCGTGAAGGGTATTACGAGGAAGGAATTGACGACGAACGGGCTGGCGTTTGTTATTGCGGATTGCCAGCTGACTACGGTGGCTTTGTCCGCGAGCACGTATCTGCTGCTGCGCGATCCAGAGAAGTTGAAGCAGCTAGTGGAGGAGTTACGGGGGGCGTTCCAGAGCGATGACCAGATTACTGTCCAGTCGACTCAAGGTCTAGTCTACCTCGAAGCAGTCATAAACGAGAGTCTCCGTATCCACCATCCCACACCCATCAGTCTCCCGCGATTACTCCCTCCAGCAGGACGAGTAATGACGGGGAGTTCATCCCCGGAAATG